>JAHZNI010001822.1:0-16658 GCA_027744415.1 Seira ritae | reverse complement strand
AATCATCTTTGTCTTCGGGAATGGCGTGGCGTGGCATGACTCGGATCATCAACCAAAACCATACGACCGACACAACACATTTTTTTTCGCGACATATTTCACGAGACCATTTACTTTCTTTGAGTTTTGTTCTACTTTTTTTCACAATTTTCTGAATGGAAATGGCTAAGGTAGTGGTAGTATATACACCATCAGATATTTAGTGGATTTGGGAATGGCTTCACTCATTTCATTTGTTGAGAAAATTAAGTTTTCCTTCGAGTATTGCATTCTGCTTGAGCTTCTTCAGATGCATGTAATTTATAAAATACGAACACAAGTGGAATATTTCAAGAAAATCTTTGCAGAGACTTCTACTACTTCTACTCTCTCCCGGGAATCCCTTTTCTTAATATTTTCTTGAAATGCATTTGATGCATGGGTAAGTTCGGTTCCCGACTAGTTATCTACTCTTGTCCTTGTTCCAACTAAAATCTGGAAACTTGCGGAGGGCAAAAATAACTTCAGCTTCTTCTTGAGAGGCATGCCAAGCCAAGCCAGTCACTGTTTTTCTTTTTTTAACAAGCCCAACTCTCCTTTGTACACTAGTTTGCATATAAAAATGAACTGCTTCGAGTCAGTCCATCATTTTGCTTGTTAGAGTGAAGCAAGAGCAAGCTGCTTTCTCTCTCATCTTTAGGTACCCACTTCATGCTTCTCAAGTTTGCTCAACTTCTTAACTACCTCCTTTTATTTTGCCTACATTAACCAACTAAACTAGAGAAAGCTTTTTGAGGACAAAACAAGCTATTTTTCTTGTGCCTCGTTCAAAAAACCTTTCATTTACGGGAATGCACAGACAAAAAAACACAAGTTGAGCTTTTTATCTAGTTAGCCATGCCACTGCACACGTAATTACTTGAAAGTAGTGCTAGCAAAGGAAAAAATTCATGCAAACTTTTCTTATAATATTTCAAGCCCATATAATATTTTCTTATCTTACGTCAAACTGAAAGGCAAAAAAAATCTGTGAAAAGCATCTTGATAACTTTCGTCTTTTCATTCTATCCGTCCATTGCACTACTTATTCACTAAATGAAAGTGCTCTTCATTTACTTTGACCTTTCCAAGAAGGGAAAAAGTCCATTTTCATAAACTTGATTACGTGACATGTGTGGCGGGTTTTTGCCTTCCTTCTTGGGGCAGTTCATTGAGAGCTCAAATGAATTTCGGTGGAAAGCATTTCCCCTGCCGGTATGACTTCCTTCTTTGGTCTATCGTCCTCTTTCACTCATTATTACTGTTTTGCCAAGAGAGTAAATGCATTTTCATCCGAAACTAGTAAACTTGTAAAAAAAGAAGTTTGCTTTTTATTCCATTTAATGCTAATGTATCTTCCGCAGTAATACTCATTTTATGTTAAGGCAGCCTCATTTCCTTCGCTTTCTCCATTTTAATTTTGTGAATGTGAGGAGTAAGCAGGCATCTATAAATTTCTACTAAAAAACTTTACCTCTGAAAAGCGTTGAAATAACCAGCATTTCCTTCTGAAAACTTGGGTAATCATATGCAAGCGGAAAAGATCGTGATGCTGATTGTTCTGAAATAACTAGATAGATAGTGTCTTCACGAAAGGAAGGGTAGTAAAAAAATCCTTCCGGAAAAGCCTGCACTCAACAGGAAAGCTTGAGAATAAGTTGCCTCTTATCCCATTTGAAAATCTTTTTTTCAGTTTTTATGCGGACAGACCTCACAATTTTATTTGTATTATTATTATGTCATATTGTGGTTTTCAGAGGCAAAACAAGTCCTCTCAAGATCAAATTTTTATGTATGTTTTTCTTTCTCTCGCTTTTGGGCTAACGAGCGTAGCACGCATCAAACGAAGAAACCAAGGGAAACCCTATTTGGTATTCAAACTTTTTTCTGAATACATTTCCCCTAATCAATGCCAAGGCAAGGGATATACGAGATAAAAACATTTGAAACTGAAATGATGTTGTTGTTGGAGTTTTAGAGAAAAAACTTTTCTCCAAGTGACGAAAAAGGAAAGTCATCAGGGTTGTTTGGATCCCGTTTCCCGTCCTCATGGTAATATAGCTTGTCAGATAAACCCTGCGAGAAGGAAGGCCAAGTAGTACTCTACTACTATTCGAATTACGATAACATGGGAAAATATTTCGTATTCATTTCAAAAGGGTGTTCCAACATGCTTGTTGTGAAAAGGGATTGACTACAGGAATAATAATAAGAATAACGCAACAATTTATCCGACATGAGGATTTTTTTCAGAGGAAAAAATGTTGAGCATTCAAAATGCTGAAGAAGAAGTTAGTTTCGTCTCTTTTTATGTGTCGTGTCAAAATGCTTCAAAGTTTATATGGGTAAAGACGCAACATGGAAAATGTGGGATTCTTTCTCGTACAAACTTTTTGATTTCCTGCCTACTTTTGCTCTACTTATGGCGAATATTTTATGCGGGAATCTCTACAAGAGCAACCAGAAAAAATACCCTACGTCTTTTATGTATACCATACACAAAGCAAAATTTAGAATCTTAAATGAACAGTACAGCGTACTTCAGCCTGTCGTGAAAAGTCAGGGAAAGTTTAGAGATGAAGCTGAGAATGCTGATTAACTTTAAAGGAGTACCTGGTTCTGTCCTCAGTTGCTTAAAAATAACGATATCACGTGCTTGGATGTGAGAATTTTACATCAAGTAAATTATTATACACTTTTTGAGGATATTTAATGACGAGACTAACTCAAATTTAGCGCTTAGATCTATAGCCTTTGCCAAAGTCAGAATATCCTATTGCCTCATTTCCTGTGCCAAATAGGAAAACTAACCTAACGTACGATCTCATTGGGAATATTAATAGGTAATATTCCTATTCTACCGAGAATTTTGAAAAAATTCTGTTCCTTTAAAGTCTGGAGGTGATTCTGCTTCGCTTTACCATCCTTGTTTGCTAAGGCTACGACAAAAATGAGGGAAGAGTCTTTGACCGGAGGACCTAAAGACCGGAAGAAAAAAGTGTACCTACCAATAAATAATAAATTTAGCTGGACATTTTGTTGGAAGTGCACATACTTAAAGATGAAAGTCTTGATTATTATGCGAAAGTTTCTTTGGAAGGCTCTGAGAGTTGGTGTTGTTGACTTTGTTTTCAAGGAGAAGGGAGATCTGAGCTGTTGCTATTTCTGATTCCATTATAGCAGAAAATACTCCCCAAGTCAGCATAGCAGTTCATCTTTACTTCCATAAGGCTAGCCCATTCAATATGCATCGAATGTCGAAGACAAACTTCTTCCAGTACTCCAGCTAAACAACAAGGCAAAATCAGCTTTTGGATACAGAGTTGAACATGAGTAGTGAAAGCCAAAAATACTTTCCCTCTTGAAGTAAGACAGGGAGTGGATGCATTGACAGAGGCGACAAGAAAACTAACTGGATACTAGATATAAAATAAAATAGATGTTTTATTACACCGAAAATAGCGGGGAAAATACGCTAGCTCAGTGACTAGCTTCATATATAGCCATCTTTGAAAAAGAAATTGAGAATGTAGAATCAGACAAGGAGCTGCTTCACTGGAAAAGTTTCTTCATACTTGAAAGTGAAAACTGGGAAGAATTTTGCACGCTTTCGTCGCTCCTCATGCTCGGATTACGTACCTTTTTGGAATAGGCAGGTAAGGCGAAAAAGTTTCTTCTCGAGAGCCAAGTAAGTACTTCTCTACGTCTCGGCTCATATAAATTTTTCAGAGGTGTTGTCGCCTTTCTCCGTCTTGTGTACCATTTCACGTTTGTCGCCCTTCCACATGCTTCACTGAACATTGAGCAGACATAAACTTATTTTATTACGCATATCGTCATTTACATTTCTTCACACTGCTACTGCTAGAGATGAAGAGAGTAACCCTTTTTTACGAAAAAAAGTACAATATTACAATTCTGCAATGGTTACTTTATAAAGCAATCATGATTCCGAAGTCCTTGAAAAGGAGGGCCATATGTAAATTGCGGGTTGTACGTACCTTAAAGTCGTCTTATGAATGCATCATGAGCTGTATCGCGCACAGAGGGATTGTTCCGTAAATTACACATTTTCATTTGTACATTCTCATCAAGAAGGATGAAGCTGTATGGAAACAAAATAAATAAACCTGAGGAAAAATGTAGAAAAAGTAAATACTCGAGGAGACGCAATATGATTCGTGAATTTTTCTACGTTCCCCATCTTTCTTCTACTTACACAAGAGTCTATTTTTTGTTTATATTTTGATGCAACTCTTTCCTGAGTTTCGATCATATCGTAAAAATGAAAATAATGTTAGGCGAATGGTAGAAAGGTAGCAGTAGGTACACAGGAAAAACTTTTTGATGACAAAAACAGTGAGCAAACTAATGTAGATATATTTTTTTAAAATTCTTTTCGTCGAGTGGGCCAGGTGAATATATGTACCTACCGTAATACCTACGTCCCATGTAGTTTCATTTTTTCCCTTTGAAGAAAAGTGCCAATATATGCAAATATCCCAGGGGATTAATGCTGAGCGAATGACTTCCTTTGCTTTTTTTCTTTTGCAGCATTTTCTATAGGTATTTTGGGTGCTTCTTTTATGGATCTCTTTCGATCTCATCTCATCATCATTATCAAAGGACTTCATGGAAAAGATAAAGTTGTACTGAGAAGGGGAATGAGAGGGCGAAATAGGTTCATGTCTCTTTCAAACAAATGCCTAGTACTTTCTCTTCCACAATCTCCGAAGAAAACTTCTTGTATGGGCGGTAAAGGGTAATGGAATGCAGTTATAGAAACGATTTTCATTGAAAAAATGTCTTCTTTTCGGAGAAAGGAATGAAAATGTACGTATACGGAATGGGATTCTACTAAAACTGGTGTATTTCCTATGCCGGGATCGTGAAGCAATGCAAAAAATCTGGAGAAGATAAGTACAGTTGACATGTGATGGGATGACTTGATCTCTTTTGCGTCTCCTAACTTTCCCTCCCAAACTTGAGCATCTCATGTGTGTCGTTATAATAACTGTACAGGGGAGGAAGCAAAGGAGTTTTTTGCATGATATGCTGCAGTGGAAAGGGAAAATACATTCGAGTTACGGATGTGGAGAACCTCCTATTATATTTTTTGTATAGGGAAGAGAGGATAACTACGTGGCGGTGAGAGCCCATTTGTATTCATACAAGATGAGATTGCGTTCCTCATTCCGACTATATGGCACGTAGGAATACTAAGGAGCAAAGGAAAGTTAGTTGGGAAAGTGGAGGCTTTTTTTGCTCAAAGTGTGCTTATTTTTATATTCATTCCGGACGATGATCATCATCATCATCATCATCATTGCTTGCACAAATGGTAAATGCGTAAGGAGGTAAAGCCAAGGTGTATACTGCTGCTTACTCACGATCAGGTACAGGTACAGACGGGCTTACTTTTGTTTTGTGACTTCTCCCTTGGAAAAAATAAAACAGATTATGTTTCGTTTGTGTAGAAAAGGGCCAACTCTGGCGAAGTAGGTTGAATAACTGTAAACGTGTGTCCCAGAAAAGAAGATTTAGGTAGGTACACACTTTAAAACAGAGCCAGATTTTACCTTTTCTTGGCTTCACTTCATTCACTGCTTCATCTCAAATAAATACTATCTACCTGGAAAGGAAAATTTAGTTGCTTTTGTGACAAGCAGGAAACGAAATGTTTTTTACGCGTTTGGAAATTGGAGTACATTATATAAGATTATCTTGGAGGGAAAACGGCAATGAGAGAGGGTTGGAGAGAAGCAGCTAATTCAGTTTGGGACTTTCCACTGCGAAAAAGAAATATGTTGCTGGAACGTGGAGGTTACTGTTGATGAAAACGCAAAATGTATACATATTTTGACTTAATCATTGTATCTCTGAGAAATGTATGAAGATGAATTGCGGTAGATATCTCTCCCCAGCTTCTTATGAATTATAAAAATATGGCTTAATTTTTGGAGAAAATAACTTGAGCTTGATCCTACTTGGCCGAATTTACCAAAACGATACACAAACGTTCTATATCAGCTTCAGGAGAAAACGGGGAGTCGCTATTACAGATTATGCTACGCTTGGGTAATTGCAAGAGTTGGTTTGGTCGCACGTGCACTGATTTCCCTTTTCTACCGAATGAGACAGAGCTCCGCATCGCGAATATGACTACAGACTATGAAACGCTACATAATCCAGTGTCATCCCTTGACACGCATCATCTGTTTTGATTCGTCTAAATAGTTTAAGCTACTTATACCTACTTTTCTTACTTTCTGACTTTCATTTTCTCGAAAATTCTCATGAAAAGGAATGATAATGATGACGACGATTTATCTATGGAGCAGAGAAATGTAGTAAGGGGAAAATGGATTGTACCATCGAATATTACATTTAATTCAGGCATGAAAGAAAAAAGTTTCATGAAGTAAATTGAGTCTACATATAAAAGTCTCTCTGCAAATATATAGACTTGAATGGGCGGCAACACGAAATGACTATGGCTATACGTAATTTTAAATTTCAAAGGATGATGAGTAGAAAAGAATTGAATTTCTACTTTAATTCAAGGATAGTTAGTTGTTTGCGTCAATTCTTCTAAGCAAAGATGAATTCGAAGAACGTTCCGCAACCAGTTGAAATGCATAGGTGGTAGTCTCTGGAATTAAATTTTAAAAAATTGAGTTTTTGTTCCATTTACAAACTTGCAAAAGCATAATTCTCTGCGGAATACATGTTAAAGTTTATGCAATGAGTATGGCGTGAGAACAAGAATCTCGTGCCAAACTAGCTATACATATCATCTAGATGCAAGCATTACTTTTTCTCTTTTACACCTGGATGCATTTTAATTTGGCAGAAGCCAAAACCGACTCTCTTTCAGTCTCATCACATCATTATATACTTCGTTTGAATGAAATCGCTCGTTTGTTCGCTCGTGTGAATTTTAAAAATGAGTTGGCGTGGCTGCATGATATTGAATTTTTCATCAAATTATACATAGAATCTGAGTGCTCTTGTGAATTTTAAGTAGCGAGAGGTTGCTATTGCCATAGTTCTATAGCAGCAGATTTTCTTAAACTTGAGTCTATCACACAGAGGGGAACCCCGTGGGGATCAGTTTAAAGCTGGAAAGGCAAATTGATCTAGCCCAATTGTATTAATTAGGGAAACAGGATCTGGATCGATCTATATAGCTATTTTACTTCATTTAATGTTCATAATGTTCAGGCGGATGCAACATAATTATTCAGTAATTCAGTGATTAGCTCTTCATGAAACAGAATTAACTATCTCGTCTTTCCAACTACAGTATATGTAAAAGAATCGCAATTATTTCAATGTATTTAGGTTCATATGGTACCTAAAAGCAGTAATTTTCAGCAGGGGCTATGTGTGCATACATTTTACTGTGGTGAAAGGAGCATGAAAAATTGAGGAAAGGCTTGGTTGACGAAGTATTTTTCCTTTCGCATGAGCTATCATCATAATGCCAAACATATATATCCAAAATCAATGCTCGCATTCGCCAAGGAAAACGAAACTTCTGTATGAATCAAGAGGAAGTTTGAGTGGCTGGTGTTGGTGTGCTCTTGATGTCTACGTTTAGGAACACATCCAAAAAAATAAGTAGTAGAGTTTGCACTGAAGTGCTTCTGCTAAAAAGCAGAAAAAATTCTTCTAATAGTATCATTCATATAAACTTCATTTCTAGCGTGTGTGCTACGAAACTTCTACTTTCCTCAACAAGATTGAGTTTCCTGAAAGTATACGCATATCCATGAAAAGTTACATAACGTCATTGAAGAAGCCAAATAAAAGAACGTAAACACAGCAGGGGTGCGCCTTCACTTATTACGCAATAGACCGAAGCAATATACATAGTCTGAGACGGGAAGCTGTAAGGAGAAAGTTTTTTCCTCCTCTCTCCTATTCTCGCGTTTTCCTCCTCTGGATTAAATGATTGAATTTAATGATAGGAGTCATTCAACCAACCACAGGGAGTTCTTTTCTTAAGGAGACGAAATCCAAACTAGTGAATTGATTACTCTGCTTTAGTGTCAACTCTGATGAAAAACTTCCTGTGGGAAAGTGAAAGTCTCTTATAATTACTCAACTTGAGCAAACTCCCGATCACCATCCATTTCAATTCGCAAACAGCTCCTGGATTGAGTAACAGATTCACTCTTTTCCTCGCAATTCAATTTCTTGGAAGTGAAGCAAGTCCCACGTCCAATTTTTCTCTCTTCAAACCGCAAACGATGAGGACAGTAAACAAAATTCTCAAAAAGTGAAAGTAGGATATTCATGTGCAGCGTTGAATCAGAAAACTAGACCAACCGCTGCGTCACTAATGTAATGTGTTCTGGGGAATCGACTGGTGTATCTATTCACTTTTCGAGAAAGTTTTAGCGTAAACATTTCTTCTTCGAGCAGCATCAGCGTCATCAATCCTTTGACGTTACCAATCCTGTGTGATAATGGTTTGATAAATTCGCTTGATCTCTTTTGCTCAAACCAAACCCAAAACCACTTTAGCCTTTGAACTAAATAGATGAGGAAAGTTGAACTTGAAAAAATTCTAAGGAAAGAACTCGTTTTTGAAGAAGAACCAGAAAGGATCATCCTATTGATCACTTGTGATCGTCATCATGATCACGTTGATAGAGTAACAAGATATCCTCCTTTGATTCCAATCAATCTTCTTCTTCCGTGGAAATAAAGACGGTGGTGCGATGTGAGGCAAAGCAAAAGAGATTTTCTCCGAGGCACTAAAGGATACGCTCTTCCGTGTTTAAGCCATTTTTGCGACTGAATAAATATGAAGAATGGGAAAGGACAGATAAAATTCTTTAAGATGATGATGATCGAGTAGCAGTGGCAATGATGACTAAGGCCGGACACGAGGAAAGGATTTACGAGGTATCATAAGAGAAAAAAATACTTTTCCCAATATAAGTATATCCATATACTTCCTGTTTGATGAAGATATGTCATGTGTGTAAAAACGATCGTTACCGTATTTCATTGCCAAAAACCCCATTAGAAACTACTTCCCCTTAATGCTCGGACTAAGCCTTTCACGACTTTCTACGCTTGATTTTTTCACAGTGATTATTATGACTGCGTTCGTTCTCAGTTCTCACTCGCACTCTTTTAAAGGCTGGAGTGTAAGAGTACGCAAAGCCTTTTCTCTTTAGAAATTCCCGCTGGAAAGTCTTCCTATTGAATTCTTGAGTGGTGTTTGCTCATTTTTGCGCTGTAATGCCTCATGGCTGATTTTTTATCTTCAAGAAAGTATCAAAGCGGACCCTGAGAAACTGCCCTTGAAGGGAACGCTTGGTTTACAATACAGCTTTCCCCATTATATTTGCCCCGCCACCGTCATGATTGAAACTTTTGCTCTGTTTACCCTAGAAAAATTTAATTTAACTGGGCACAAGGGCATTATGCAGTATTTTACGTGGGTGCATTGTAAATTTAGAAATTTTGAGAAGCTTTTCGCACGATATTTTTTATTGGAATTCTTTCTCAATCTCTCGATAAATTCTTCGTCAATGTCATGTCAGATGAGAATTCACGAAAGAAGGAAAAGCCTTTTCTCTGCATCTCCCATATTAAATTACATTTTTTAGTTTCCTCCTCCAGTAGCGATAAATGGAGAAAAAATTGGGATAGCATGTGCACTACAGTAATGCCATATTGCTGAAGCGTGCCTGGCTTCACATTCACATTCTGGGGTTCCGTGTGTTTCAGCAGTATTTCGTAAGGAGAGTAATCAGCCCGTCTGCATGCAATTCACTGATTTCCAGGGTGACCTTCAAATCTTATTGGAAGCTAAGAAGAAAGTGACTTCACGGAAAGGATTGCGATTGTACACATAGTATAATAAGAAAATCAATCCTGGAAGTGTGCTGCCGCTGCCGTTTTTAATGAAATGCCGACTGCGACAAAAAAATCGGTAGGAGACAAGTCAAACGTTCTGCTTTCATGAGAAATCAAGCACGATTTTCTTAAAAAATTACGATTTTTTATTTATAGCCCAAGGATTGGCTTGCACATATCTCATGAGAATTGAATCACGTGTCTTTTATTGACTCTAAGCAAAGTCGCTATTAATTAATCAGGTAACGGCACGGGAGATTCCCTCATCCGTTTTCTTGATGAAATACATACAATATGTGCTGAAAATCTTTTATGTCAGTCAATCTGTTTGTTTCATTTTCGTGTTAAGTTACAATATGCAGTTTTAAATTGCTGCTTTGATACCTAAAAAAATTTTGCTTGCATTTGATCAATCTACTACTGACCTTCATGCAAATGTCAATGTATGTTTTACCAATGAGCCACTGACATAAATGTTACGTCCAAGTCCAATCAGAGCTTTTACTTTTTTGTCGGTCACTTTCCGCCATCTAGGCAAGAGAAAGTTCTCGTCACGCAAAATAAAAACGTAAGGCCAAATTAATTTGACATGAATTTTTAAGGAAACAAGCCCTGTAATCAAAAACATTTATATGGAGCGGAAAAGTTTTTCTAGTTCCATTACATTTACAAAGGTATTCACTACATACTTCGCTAAATTTGCCCTACATAAAATGAAGAAATACCTCTGTCATAATGTACATAATATAATGATGTGTCCTTCAAGGCGCAAAACATGAATTTAGTTCCAGATGTTCCCCAAGAAGAAATATGCATTTCATTTCTAGACTGAAATGAAACGCCTCTTTTGACGTGCTTTTCCTCTTCGATAAAATCATCTACGGAGAAAGCATCTTCACCGCAGATGTTGTGGATATGGCTATCACAAAGAAAAAAACCAACATCTTCATTTCCGTTGCTACTGGAGGAAGGTAACGTACATTAGTACATAATATTATCAGCCTGGAGGAGTTTGTGTTTGTGTACGTACCTACATATGTACCTGACGATGACCACACGTTTGCAAGTAGCACAGTGATATGATCTGGTATCATCATCTTTATTTTTTTTCTTTCCTTGTCTGGAGTAATTTTTTCATGTGCGTGTTCCAGGAACATCCAGTCAGACTGGTAGTTTCGCCACAAGTGAACGGTAGCACACGCTCACGTAAACTTTTTTTCTCTCGCAAGCAATCACAAAAAAAGTTTTTTTTCTGTTATTGCAATGATATATGGACGAGGCCAAGGGCTCAATATAATCTTTTTTCCTGGTGATGTGATGTTTTCTCACCGCCGGAGAACCATATGTCCACTCCTCAACCCTAACTTGAGAAGGAGAGAAATGACCTTCTCTTCATTGCTGACTTTTTCTTCTCTCAAGAGAGAGCTTCACTGAGAATATAATGCGAAGTCTGAAGTGGTCTTATCATAGAATAGGATATGATATGTGCGGTTCTTTGTATGTTCCATTGGCCAAACTTTTTTGGAATGACTCTCTAGTTGATGGCTATCATAATAATACACACACAACCATATTATTATTATTATTTGACTGAGGAAAAAATTAAATGTCTGCTTGCTTCTTCCCTCCTGGGAGTGGTGGGAAGAATAGGCCGCCAATGACACTGCTGGTCCTGCTGGAAGAGCCAAGAGCTGCTCGCGAATAGAAAGGAAACGCGTTTGTTATCATTACAAGTTTTGGTATCACAACAGCAAAAATTTTGCTTGTTCGCTGGGTCTTGAAAAGGCAAAATGGAATGGAAAATGATATTTTTCTTTAGTCCTCGCTCCTGCGGGTTTTTTTAGAAAAAATGATAGGAATCGCATCATGCACACGCTCCTCGAGAAGGATATAGTAATGGCAAGGCCAGATATTTTTTCGCAGACGAAGCTGATTTCACCTTGTGTTCTTGAAAGAATGTCGTAAGTTTGAAAAAGTTGTTTTGCCCTCGCCCACAGTCTGTGCACTGAGGGTCTCTGTGTTGGGGTGGCTTTTCTGTGTTGTCATCATGTTCCCTCAAAAAAGTTTTTGGTGGTGATGACTGGGAACTACGACTCACTCAAAGTAATGTGGAGAGTGTTCTTGAGTTGTAGATCAAGGATAAGAGCCTCCTAAATTGAACTGGACCCTGTAGAAAAAGCTTATTGTGGATGATGTGTGTACCTTGATGTACCTCTACCAGTTTGACTTTTGCTGATTTAGCTCATAGTACATAAGTATAATTTCTGATAATAATGTGATAGCGATTAACTCTTCTTTGCTAATCGCTTGTGCGAATCTACAAATGCTTCATCGGGAAAGTCGAGGTTATCACATGCCATATCAATTCCTATCGCTCGCTCGTATCCAGTATAATAGTCATTACGATCAAATCATCGCTTTGCTCATCAAGTCATCGTGATCACACGACATGGTAATCACCGCCAGTTTGTATAAATCTATTCAGACCGTATGCCTTATCCAATCCACATTCATGGATTTTTTCCTAGAGGGATTATCTAATCTAATCCTTCATTCTCCAGAATTCTAGGAAGTTCTCCTTGATGAAATGATGATGACTCTCAGATTTTTTGTTCTCCTTTCTCTACTTTTTTATATGCTCGTTTGTCGTAAATCGATTTTGGGAAAGAGAGGCACCAGCTGTTACAGTTACTCCTCCTACACTTCACTCACTTTTTGTGTGCAAGTCTCTCCCTCTTTCATTCTCTTCGTGAGAAATGTCAGTTTTTATTATTTGGATTTCGCTACTGCATTCATTCAAACAATATAATACATTCGCATTTAGGGAGTTTACTTTACCTAGTTCATTGTTCATGTAAAACTCCAGCAAACCTACACTTTCTCTCGGAAAAGTTTCTATTGTAACTCGCTTAGCGAGTTGGTGTGTGGCACTAGTGCTGAGAATGGAGAATGCAATTTTTGCGAAATTTCTCTCTCACTCTTGGAAGTGAGTGACTGTGACTCTTTCTTTCTCTCTTTGTTTTTTGGCTCTAGCTCTCGCACACATGATCTACTTTTTCTCCATACCAATATCACACTCTCATCCTGATGACAAGGGATAAAAAACTAGAACGAAAAATGTGGTGAAGTGATGTTCTCTTTTGCTACTTCTCATGATGATGCTCAACTGCTCCCGCAGAACATGATGACGATGATGATGATGATAATGCGGTGTGGTTTGGTTTCCTTGGTTTTTTCGGCTGCTCTTGGAAAATTGTTGGAATCGCAGACATGACCACATTATATTCTCATGTTGACAGAGTAAATGTATCCCTTTGAAAAAATCAAGTGGGAAGAAGATGAGCGTTTTCAAGCACTTCTCTGAAGCAAAAGCAATCTTCTTGTCCTTTCCCTGATCTGCCTAAAACATTCAAATCCAATTTGCCCTTTGTGTTAACAAGGTTTACCCTTTACCCCGTACTAGGTTCTGGTAACCTCTTTCGCTGATCTTCTCATGAGCTTTTTCCATTAATCTGCATATATCGTCTTCAGTATCGTCGACAGAAAGATCATAATATCATTCTCATGAAGAGTTTTTTTCTACACAACGTACACTCCCAAATAATGATACAATGAGCGAATCATCAACACTATCACGATCGCCTACGCATTTACATAAAACCGAGCTTTCTCGGCTCTCTCTCTCCAGAAGTTTCTTTCGATGCATGCAGAAGCAGAATTAAAAAAGTGAAAATTCTCTTGAAAAACAGAAAACATCATGGGATTAGAGTTTGGAAACTGTGTTTTTCATCAACATCGCCGCGATCAGAAATGTTTTCGTTGTACTTTGAGAGCTTTTCTCTCAATCAACTTTTTTGCTCACTTCCCAGCACAAGATTAGTTTTTTTCGGAGACCGACCCTCAAAAATCCTCTGTATTCACTATTCACATTTGCTCGAGCTTAAAATGGCACTTTAATTTTTTCCTCTAAACTTTTTTGCCAAGTTTTTTATCTCTCTCAAACCATTGCAGTGCAATGTCCCGATTGCCTTGGCCTTATCCAATGTGAACAAACTTGGCTCCGACCCCTCTCCTGTCTGTTTTCCATAGCCTGCAAAAATTGTCAGGAAAATGTATTTATTCTGCCTAAAATGTCATCATGCCATGCCGCCGTGACGATGTTGATGGGGATGGCGATCATCATCATTATGCCATTTCCATCTATTCTCTTGTATTTTTTTCGCAATATTCTAATCCTATTGTAGCATTAGATGTCGACAATGACACTGATCTCAGCTTTCCTCGTCTCCAATGTTTAACGATAATGGCATAATTCCTAACTCACACACATCCTCCTCGCTTTCCTTCTTGTCTTCGTCGTTTTCGTCATCACCCTTCTTCACAAAATTCATTTGTCATGCTATATGGAGCATATGAAAATCCGTGACCTTTTTTACAAGTTACTTTCATTCATTCATCTTTTTTTTCTCCTGCACCTACCAGATGCTTCCGAGAAAATCTATGTAGGTTCATCCAAGAAAAGGAACAAGCGTGTCTGTGTTTGCTAATGTCTCATATGAAGTGCACTCACACTCGCTGGCTCACGCCCATATCATATCGATGTGCTTTTTCTCCATTTCAAAGACAAATGACTCGCTTCGCGCCCTTGTGCAGTTTAGCTCTTCGTATATTTGCTCGACATTGGGTGCCATGTGACAATCCATTTATTTACTGGATTTCTCCCGAAACAGGAGAGGCTCTTACAGGATCTTGGGCATGTAAGCAGAGACCTTCACATTTCCTCTTTCTCCCGACGAAAGCAGTAGCAATAGCGATGCTACCATCCTACATATAGCTTCTCAGCTTTTCTTTCCACACAACAGGAAAAAGAATGTTTTATCGTGATTTCCCCTTCCTCTCTGGTGTGAACATCGTATCGCCTTCATATCCCGTCTTGCCCCAGATAAAGTATCAAATCCCCAGCAACACATCCATTTGATTTATGATGTAGTCTTATTGGACTCTGTTCTGTTCTGTAGACAAGTTTTAGAAGAATACCAGCTGAACAAGAAGACTAGTACTTTTAGTACATAGTGTGACAATCATGGCACGTTTTCTTGGAGGGGCTTCAGCCTAAACTTCACTAAACAAGAGATCTTTCCTTCTCAGCTCTTATCTTAACCAAACTAGTACTAGTCCTTACGACTTATCTTTAGCATTTCTCTAGTCTAGAAATGAAATGAGCAAATGTGAAACTCCTATTGTTTAAGGAATTTCACAATTTTTAAGGGGAAAAAAGTCAAAATAAAATTTTATAAAAAAAGCAACAAAGGAAAAGACGAGATTTCAAGAAGTTCTCTTCTGCCCTGTCACTCTTCTCTCTTGAGAAACCTAACATTGGACCTTAGGAAAAGTTTTTAAAAAAATAAATTCGTAGATAGATACATTCTCTCATTTCGTTCTATTTTTCTTGAATTTTCGACTTTTCCCGTTTTTACGATTGCCGTGCACGTACATTTTGATGACGGTGATGATGAGCTTGGAGCACGGGTATAAGAGCCTATGGGAGTCCTCTGGGCTCACATGAAATCAAATAACTTGTTACAGGGATCACATAGAAAAAGCACGAGTCCTCTTCAGTATTCAAATGTATCGCATGTATTTTTCATTAAAATGTTCATACAGAATTCATTTGAATTTCTTTTAATAAAAAATTCCTCCCGTGGACACCCCACACACATGCATGGATTCAGACATACTTGAAATTTCTAATTCGCAAAGGCGCTTACTCCATCTCCGCCTTGCTTCAGCTTGCTTGGAAAGAAAAGGATTAAGTTGGGGAGGCATGGCATCCTTTTCCACATTGAGTAATGTCACGTGTCATTTTACTGCAATACTTTTCCTGATCCCTATCAGATTAAAACTTTTCTGCTATGCAGTGACAACGACAACCCGTGAAAAACTTTTTCTTGCGCAACAATATGGAATAATAATATATACATACCTATGCACTGACATGCACGTCTTTCTTTTACTTAGCCTCGTATTTAATTTTGATAAGTGGCTTGGCTCATCTCGGCTCTCTGCAATGCACTGTGAAGGTAATACAATGAGCAAAAAAATGCTTCAAAAGAGAAAGAAACCGTCGGATGGTCCGTCCGTCCTTCACATTTAAGAGAAGAGATAAGCTGTCTGTCTGTCTTTCATACCTGCCTCGTTTCCTTTTTGTTTTCTTGATGTACATACCTAAGCATCACTTTAAATTACCTTGATTTCAGTTTTTTCACTCACATGAAAAGCAGAACAAAATGCAATCTAAAAAATGAATGGTAAAAGAATGAAAAGACGATAAATAAAGCCAAGTTTTGAGATTACTATTCTTGAATGAATAATTCAAAGATGATAATAGAAATATCTACCGCTTATTTTTCATTTCATTGCTAGACGCAAAGATTAAGAAAGGTTTGAAGGTAGCAGAAGAAGACTTGACTTGAGTAGATATATGATAACGTAGTTTAGGTTAATGGGTTTGCCACTTAACTTACCGGTAGGGATTCTCTCTCTCTTTACTTGTTTCAGATGTGAATTGGAAGATAACAACAGAGGATTATATTATTATACTGGCGATGGTGATGGCGATCATGATGGAGATGATGATTGGCAAAAATGCTTTATTACACTCATCATGAAGAAATGAGAAGACATTTTTTATGACGCTGATTATAATAAAATATGCCTTTTAGGAGTGTGTATACAGCTTAAAAACTCGACTTTTCTTTTCA
>JAHZNI010001821.1:0-38510 GCA_027744415.1 Seira ritae | reverse complement strand
CAATTTATCAAAAGAAACTACACTCGGATTATCTATTTCTAAATTTAAAAATGCCTTTCGAAATACCTTCGCAATTTAAAACTGCAAAATAAAAAAAGCATTTTGCTTTTGCAGAATCAAAAAGCGTTTATTTCAAACAATTGTTCTCCTGAATAAGAATGCATCTTCTGTTTCGCTTTCGAGAGTGACCAGCAAAATGCAAAAAAAAAAGGTTTGAAACATAAGTAATGCCATCATCATACCATACTAACTTGAAAGACCACAGCTAGTGGTAGTGGTCATCGCAATGGCCGTTCTTGGTAGTATGTACATAGTATTATGGAGTAGGTTCAGGGACACATGGATAACTCACAATGATGGCGATAATCATCATCAACAACAACTAGTTCGTTTAACTGGCTCTCGCACTGTGTGTGTGCGCGCCTCCATCATTCCCCAAAAAAATCCTTTATATATTTTTTAAAAGAACGATACATGCATGTAATATCCACTCGACAAAATGCTTGCTTTTTTGTAGTACATACGTTCAACAACAAAAAAAGTGAAATGTGCTCTGGCTCTGTGCGTTTCTACTCTACAACTTATCTGATGATGAGATGGTGATGATGATACAAAGGGAATATTGCTTTGTCAACTTTACTGCACCAGCAGCAGCAGCAGCGGAGGAACTGCCAGAGATTATTGCTATTTTACTATTATCAACATTGTCCAACCGAGCGACTGACCGTTTTTTAATAGTTCCAGCTTCCTATAAAATGCATTGTAAATGATCGGTTGTTACATGTATTCTACTGGGCTTATGGATTCATGTCATTTTACTTCCTAACTTTTTTTTACAGCAGTAAGCGCTAGATCTGGTTTCTGGTTCTCACCGGCAACTTTGTTGATGCTCCTCCGTTCATATTCCTCTCTCTTCTCTCTCTCGACAAGCTCACTTTTTTCCCAATGATCCTTCATTTATGCATAAAAAAGGAGAAAAAATAAATATATTGCAAATACCAGAGCCAAAGCTGGGAGAGGAGAGAACTGACTGACCACCTCGCTACATTCACAAAAAGTTAAGAATGTTTATTTTACTCAGAAGCAATTCCGAACAAAAATTGTAATATTCCAGCGCAACAACGCGATTAAAAAAAGTGACAACAGGATTCCAGTCTTGTAAATAAATAATGCTTATTTCTCTCGCTGCATGAGTCTTTCTCTCTTTATGTGACTGCTTTTTGCCGATAGATTAACCATATCATTGACATTGACAGGGAATTACAGAGAGACGGAAAAAAATCGCAGAAAATAAAAGAGACGAGTACCGAGTACCGAAAAGCGAAATTATCGGCAGAAATAGCATACCCAGAAGAGAAACAATAATAATAATAAATTTTTGTACGAATAAATCCCACGCCATGAGATTGAATACTAAAAGAGCGCAATAAAATTGACAAACCAAATCAGATTTTCAATCTATCCTCTCCCAAATAGGTAGATATTTTTTTTAGGAAAAAATAATACGTTCTTGTAATATCTATGCATGTTGCAAAACAATTAAATTTTTTTGAAAATCTTCCATGGGGCATAGAGACAATGATAATTTTTATTCAGAATCAATCTACTTAGCCTGGATTTCATTCGCATTTCCCTGAAAGGGGTGGAATGATAGCACACAAGTAAGACCTACTAAGTTTTTATCACCATTATAATCACCCCCACAACACAACACGATCATATCATCACACAGGATTTCACCATAATTCTAGCTTCCATCGATACCTTGTGTCTACACAAAACACTATGTAGATAATATGTCTCTAGCTAGTGAAAATCATTAAACCAGTCCTGGAAAATATATCTTTTCATGTGGACGGAAAGACAAAACCACCACCACTACTACTACATACTACCCCCTGGCTCTCTACATCCTCTCCAGCAAAACTCCGCAGCGGAAGGCAGATAGAGAGCTGTAGCTGTAGTAGTGACTTTTAATTATTCTATTCTCCAGAAATTAACATTGGAATTGTGATGCTAGCGCGGAATTACAAATTACTCCCACTATCGGGTATGGATGGGAAACCCATGAAATTTATATTCTGCAAAAGGATGATAATATGATAATAGTAGCGATCGTGATACATTCATAAAAAACTATTTGATTCTGTGCTTGTGAGGACGAGCGATTGTTGTATTGTAGTTGCATTTTACAAAAATATTTCTAATCTAATTTTTTTTTGCATTTACATTTCTATCACCAATCACCACCAACACCATCATCATCATCATCATCCTTCCCTTTGTTTCTCAGGATGAGAATATGTAGGTATGTAGTATTTAGTTTTGCTATGGAGAAGGACAAAAAAAAATTATTCCGATTTATTGTTGTAGGTTCAAATTCAGCGTCTAAAAAAATTCTAGGCAAGTTTACGGCTCTATTCCATTCATTCATTTCAGAGCTGACTTTTGCCACTCGGAGAGGAGCGTAATCGTAATCATCATCATCATCACTTTGCCGCAGAGAGCACACATAATGCATATCGGTAGGTAATAAACAAAGAGTGCTTTGCTTGTTGGCTGAAAGCGTGTAGGCACATATTTTGCTGAAAATTCTGTGCAACCTTCATCTTCATTATCTTCATTTCGATGCGTTCCTATCCTAACTAAAGCTTTTCCCTAACATACATACCTAAGTATATACTATGACGCATCTTGCGAGTCTAGTCTAGTCTAGCTCTAGCTTGGTTTCGCCGTAATCGCAAACTCCAGCGGCAACACACGATTTAAAGGTTACGAAAGATCAGAAAGAAAGAGGAGGGAGGATATGCAATTTATATCATCGTATATCAAATCAAAACATAAATTCCTCTACGCACAAAAACTACACTTTACAAAACGATTTGATATGATAGTGGTAGTATTTGCATGCTTTAAGAAGTTCATTTAAGCCTCTTTATTTATTTATTTACGTTTCTCGATATCACTCTAGGTCTTCATGATGATACATATTTATAAAGCGCGTACGAAGGAGCCAAGACCAAGCAAGCAATATACAAAGCGCTATCTCATTTGACTGAATTTTTGAGTACGTATCGCGTCATCGTCATCATGATGACGATTGTGACGGCATGTAACATGTGCAAATGTCACATGTGTCCCGGTTCACTTGCAACTGAAGCGAAGAGCAAAATAAAAGAGCGCAATATTTGTTTCGGTATCCTCCCCAAAAAAATGAAGATAACAGATAGGGTTGATTACTTTTAAAAAGAGATGAGACGGTTTATCAACCTTAAAAATAGAGTACGAAAGAAAGGGGAAAGATACCATGGCATACTTTACATTTCGTGATCATGATCAACTAACGCTGCGCTGCATCAAAACTCTCTCATGCATGTATACCTACATACTTATGTACAAATTGTACAAAATGTCTTTACACAAAAAGGTGTACATCTTTGAAAATGTATTTTTTTGCAAAATTCCATCTCAAGCTCAAGAGTCATGTGGTGAAACAATGTTTCACATTTCTTAGCTTAATTTCTCCCTCGCAAAATTTTCTACACATGAAAGAAAAAAGTCAGTGTGTTGACACTAGGAATGCAAATAGCTTTCGATAAAAAACAACTTAAAAAAAGTTCATGAGAGGACGAACAACAAAAAAATACGTAACAATAGGGAAATGTCACGATAGTTCAGCAGTTGACGGAGAAAGAGTGGATTGTCGATGGTAAATACTCCCATTTTTTTGTTATCCGAAAATGATCATGTTTTTTTCTAATAGCACTCCTATTTAATGCATGTAAATCTGTCAGCAAAAATGCCAATCAGTCGGAACAAATAAGCATTGTTTACAGGATGGGTGGAAATGCTAACCATTGTCAACTGTTGATATGCATTGCCATTGCATGACTTTCAAAAATAATATACCTTACCAAAAATCGGAACTAACACGACAAGAAGAGAGGCACGCACGGCGGTGCTCATTCATTTCTCGGGGAAATGCGGAGTACAATGAAATCATCAGGGGAAAATATCAAACAGTCATAACACCACCACATCTCCAAATAAAAAAGGAAAATCATTCGGGGCAAACCTTATGCACTACTCATGCACTGTATGCGGAAGAGAAAGGGAAAAGTGGTTGTCATTATTACAGTGATGAGATGAGGAGATTACAATTTTTTTGTCATAATAATACACAGCTATTTCTTATCATCTTCCATGCCATCATCATCATATCATACCAGCATCAGCATCGAAAAATTATTCCGTTTATTTTTTACGATTTCTTACTATTTTCCATGCCACTTCTAATAATAAAAGAGGATGGGATGTTGAATGAGTGAGTCGAAGGAACACGCCAAACTTGAAAAGTTTCTTATCAATGACAGATGAAATGAGAATCGGAATAATTTTTTCCCTCCTTTGTGAATTCATACCACTATACTATACCACCACTCACTCACTTAGAAAAAGAGAACACGGAGGAGGGAAAGATTAAAAGCTTTTTTTTTCTCTCTCTCTCTCTCGATTTTCTGAACAAAAAAAACTGCGAAGAAAGTTGGGAACGATAATAATGACGATGAAGAGGTGGAATTGTTCGTGAAAAATCCCATAAATATAAAGAGAGAAGAATGAAGGTTGTATTTCTATTATTACTTTTTTTCCAGTAAAAGTATCTAGGAAGGGGAGCGGTGGTGGTTTTTCCCTTTTTACAAGAAATTTTCTTCCAAAGTACAAGACTTGATGAGGATTCTTCAACTAAATATCAAAGACAATATGCTTAAAAAGTAAAAGTTTTCTTTTAAA
This sequence comes from Seira ritae, assembly GCA_027744415.1. Classification (NCBI taxonomy): domain Eukaryota; kingdom Metazoa; phylum Arthropoda; class Collembola; order Entomobryomorpha; family Entomobryidae; genus Seira; species Seira ritae. The sequence goes on along the minus strand of JAHZNI010001821.1, from coordinate 33,719 downwards.
AGATTGGCTTGTGGTTTGGTTTCGCTGCACTTCTTTCTCAATGACTGCGGTAGTGTTGAGGTGAAATAAGAAAGGAGTAGTAGTACAAGCACATAATTCCTCCTTCCTTTAAAAATAAATCGGGAAAGGATATTGATGCCTTAGTGGGGCTCGTATCGTATATGATGATATCACCATTTACCGTAATAAATCCTTTTTTCTCTCCTCGCAGCTCTAGTTTCGTTTCGTTTACACAGCCCTCTCAATCTCTTTCTCTCCCGAAAACAAAAATATTCAGTCGTTTTTCTCTCCTTTGGGGAAACAATTTAAGCTGACTTTTTTGTCGAGAGAACAAGTGGTATTGTTAAGATCAGTCAAGTGTTTAATGAAAAAATTTTCAGATATCTTGTCTTTCTCAGCTAACAAGAAAAGAAAGGCACGTATAAGTGTAGTTGTATTTACAAAGGGAGGAATCAAAGGTTCAACAAGTATAAAAAGCAATTAGTTAACCTTTTCGACATGAAAAAAGTAGCAAATATATTTATGGCACAACATTAGTCAATTTCTAAATACATCAAAAGAGATGTTCCTTAAATATATTTTTGGGATAAAAAATTCCGGACGAAAGAATAGGATCGAGGGATGATCAATGATGCGTCATATTAGGTATGTAGGTAGGTATGACATCGTTCTTCTAGAATTCTAATCTGGTTCACTGGGGGAATGTGAGCCTCTTTCAGTCAGTAAGGTACATTTTTTTTGGAATTAGAGGTATTAACTCACATTTGCTCAAGTGTAAATTTATCTATTTTCACAACTGAAAACTAGTGGAATGTTTTAATCCGAAAATTGTAATCCTTTGCGTGTGCCGAATATTGCAAACATCAACAGAACTACAACAACAAGTTTTTTTTTTCTCTCCCAGCTACGTATCACAATTATTATTATATATGTACTACACAAGGTTATAATATGCATAAGGGAACCTGACGATGATGAGGTAATTCACTGAAGATTTTTTTGACTATGACTGCGAAAGATAAAGTGAGATTGAGCCACTGTGCTCACGCTCAAACGTACGCCTGCACTGCTAACGAGCTGGAAGCCGTAAAACAAGCATCGACGGATGAGAGGAGAGGAGACAACAGCGAGTGCGATCCTTTCAATGAGCTGAGTGAGTGAGCTCTCTTTCTCCCCAAAAATATATCTATCTCCCGAGTTTTTCTCTCGTGTTGTGTGGTGTGGTGTGGTGTAAGCGATGCGATGAAGGGAAACGTCGATTCAATATAATATGTTCGTTCGGGAAATTTGGGGGAAATTGGAACACTGTTCGTTTCTCTTTCTCTGGATGATGTAGGAATTGTGAAGGTGGTTGGTTAGGTTTTTGCCCTTTCCATCATCATCCCTTTCTGTCTCAAATGAACCAAATCGATCACGCTCAATCCTTTATCCTTGATCCATGCCATAATTCTATGATTTATTACATTACAAGGGTAACAGTTCAGACATAATTCTATTTTGAAGTTTTATAATCAGGAACAAATTGACTTCTGATTTATGTGTTTTGGAAAATATATCCTCCGATGGGGATTCAAGCATATTATGATTTTTGATATTATTTCATGATTTCTTATGTACACTGAAACTTATCTACAAGGCCCTTCCATGTAAGGCCAACTTGGATTTTAGACCAGGATTTTTGAAGTTATATTGGTTCCCATGTTATCTCCCATTTAAATTAGCCCGATATAAGGCCCGGCTACATAAGGCCAACTTACATATAAAGCCCAGATTTGAGTTGAAAATAAGGATTTTAGAGGTCTGGATAAGGCCACTCGTTAAGCGGCTTAAAAATCTTCGAGGATATTTTTACTTTCTTGACTAAAATGACAGAATTATGTATCGCTGAGATCGTTTTTGTCATTTCTTCTAACATTTTACCATTCTATCAGTTAAAACATGTTAAAATTTCGGTTTAAACCCTATTTGACTGCTTCTTAGGCCGGAAGGGTCTTATCTGCAGTTGGCGAATAAAAGGCCACCTGGTCTTAAGGCCCAAATTGCCTCGAGTTTTACCTAGGTCTTATACATAAGTTTCAGTGTATATGCATCCATATCCATAAACCATTATTATTTGACTCAGATCAGAACTCACCCTTAACATTCTGTTATGCATTGGAAGTTGGTGCTTGCTCATTTCTTCGCAATGTTTGAGTGATACACCGCATTCCATATTAGATCATGATGCTGTGATGAGAACAAATGGTGATAGAAAACAGAGAATTTCTCTTACTCCATGCACAAGTTTAGCATGGCAGCGATTGCGATATAATAATGTGTCTCAGCATCACTTACAGTAGTATCCAGCGAGATAAAAGAAGAAATGAAACAAAGGTAATAATAAAAACGGAAACAGAGGAATTATAGTTATAGAGCAGAGAGTGTAAAAATAGAAGAATTATTTTTTTTTGTATTGGCACTCACCACAGTGTAATTTTGACTTTTTCAATGAAACAATTATGTAATTTCAATGAATCACTTTCTTGCGACGATTTTTAGAGTGTTTCCACGTAGCAAAATGATCTTTTCTCGAGTTTTTTTTAATATTATCAACTTGAAAATTAATTCACGAAAAAAATTCACTGAATGAACGGAAGCACTGTTCCACTTACAAAACTGACTTGACTTGAGTTTCAAAGTTTACTGCATTTTGTCATTGATTTCATCATCATAATCTTTCTCCTCCAAAGAAGAATGTCAAAATCAACCTGAATTATTATCACTTGAACAATGCTTTTTTAAATCTTTCAATCAAAACTCCTTTCCTTTCTTCATAGTTCGATTCACAATCGCGCTTTTCATCATTAAACATTGTCAACTCTGAGAGAGGTGATGTTGTTCACTGTTGACGTTCTCTCAAAAATGATGATAATGACAGCGCTGACAAATTTGACTCCACCTCGACAACTTTCATTCGGTGAATGATTGTTATTACTCCAACAGTCCTGATTCTGATTATTTTCGATTATTATTATTATTATTGCTTTTCTTAATGTTAATATTGTCACGGCTAATGTAATGGTGCTGGCAGCTCCCAAAACGAAACACTAGAAGTAATTCTAAGTAGATAAGCACATAGCAATAGCAATAATAATAATATTGTTTTGGTAACTGCATGTATGTAGTCTCTTCAGAAGAAGTAATGAGGACGAGTTCGCTACTTAATTTCTTCTATTCTCCCTCTCTCAATTCAAATAGCTTTGTTGTTTGGGAGAGCAAGAAACGAGAGTGCGTGATTGATTTGCATGACTATTTTACAATAGCTTATAACAATAAAAAAATCTTTTTTTTCTCTTCGTCAATTGCAATCACACACTGAAAAATATGAAATGCAAAAATTCTAAATTGTTCGCAATAATATTTAACATCTATCTAATAGGGTGTATAAGAACATTAGAACGTCCATCAATCTGCGAATATGTATTTTAAAGTTGTCGTTCTCGTGATTTACCATTCCATTATTTCATACATACATATATTTCGTCAAAATAGATTTTAATTTCTTTGAAATCTTTAAATACTGTGTAGCAAACGAAATGACTACGTAATAGTGATGATAATTGTAATTCCTTCCTTTCCTTCTTCTCCTTGTCTCAGAAATCTGAAATGAGACTTCCTTCGCAGCCAACTCTCATACAATGAGAAAGGGAGTCGTGCAAAGTCAGAATAAATGAAGAGAAGTCGAATCGGTAATTATGCTGCTACAACAACAACTGTTTTGCTTTTTTAGAGTTCTTTTAAGTCTTGACGTAGCACAGAAAAACAATTCAATGATGTTGTACACTTCTCAGTCAAAATTTCCAGATTTTTTTTCCAGAAACAAAAACTGATGCTGAGTTTCCCTATATTAAAAATAAACAAAATACATAAATGTGATGATGACGTATCATAATCATAATAGCAATTAATTTAATTTTTTTACAAGTTCGCCTGATCTTTATGAACATTTAATTTCCAACCAAACTCTTTAAAAAAATAAAATTGCTGGCTTGCTCATTCGTGCGTTTTACTTCCTTTAATATCACCTCTTTACCAGAGAATTATTACTAACTTTTTGTTTTCTTACGTAGAGTCCAGCGATCTATACCTAACAATCAAATAATTATTTGAGTTATAGTAAATTCCAGTCAGAAAAAAAATTTACCAACATTCAAGATACCTAGTAAGCTTGCTCTCCGTATAAATCAAAACAAAAAAACTACCCATAGAATTATATTTTATTCTCATCATTTTTTTAAGAGTCGAATGTGTAATTAAACCGTGGTTTTGGCTCGGCTTGATCAGCATCAGCAGCAGCATCACATTTTAATTCTCACGATGATGATGTAGGAGAAGAAGAAGACTAAGTGGATTTTCCTCATCTCTCTCTTCTTCTTCCTAAAATTCCATCTGTTTTTCTCTTACTATTTTTCCTACTCGCATTAAATAATAAAATCGCTGATCTAACATTACCAATGGAACTTGCTTACCACCTCCTTCTTTCTTATACAACACGAAAATAATATAAAATAGCATAAAGCTCTGCAAAAGGTTAGGAAAACCTGCCTGCCTCATAAAAACGAATGCAGTGGCGAGTGACTCGTCTTCTGTAATAATATCTGCAAGATTCCTGTACCTACGCATTCAACGCAATGTACTACATACTACTTACTATTACTATTACTACTACCATTACTACGTGCGGAATTTTTTTTCTTGTAAAAAAATCTTTACGTGCTACACTTTGCCTTCATTTTCATGCAATTTTTTCCCCTATACACACACAGCTCTGAAACTAATTTCGTACTTTGTTACGGGAATTTTTTTCCATTGTACTTTACTTATGTAGTAAATAGTAAAGAAAAACTGAACATCAGAATATCATGTAATTACACTCACTCACTTCTCACAATTTTTATGAAGCGCAAGCAAGTGGCGAAAAAATATGAAACAAAATTTCACTCATCGTCATGATCATCATCGTGATCGTGGACATTTTTTAACCTAAACCTAACGCACAAAGGAGTCCAATCCGAAACCGAGCCACTTTATCAATCCGTCAGCATTTAAATATTTTAAAGAGAGTCTAAAGCTAATTAATCCTACACAATACACATAAAACTCGCACATGATCATCAATAATCCTCCTTCGCATTGTCAATAATGGTCGATGGTCTAGGTCTAGCCAGCCACATCATGAGAAATACATATTTTTTCAGATGAAGATGAAGGTCATCATTACAATACAATGACTGCAGTTTGGGTATCATCATCCTCATGATGATCATCACCGGCTTTATAATCCTTATGACTTAACTCAGAATTTTTTGGATTAGTCGATGAGTGAATCATAAAATCTCATTTTTTATAATAATAATAATAATAATACTCTAATGCAGAGAGAAAAATCTACCTACGACCTATGTATGTACATGGAAATTTGATATCGGTTCGTTCGTGTGTGGTACGTAATACCAGAATTATCAGTTTTCCCAAGCTCTATAATTTTTATTTTTCCTTCAATGTCTCCTGCTTCTCTTTTCTTAGATCATGATCATGTATATAAAACACTTTGCCATAAATCTTTCAAAGACTTCTAATCTTAGAATGTACTTTTATTTTCGCGTGGGATATTTTCACTGTGAGTCTCGTCTCGTCTCATCTTGGACTTGGACTGAGTCTTCTTTCTACCTGTATCGAAAAATGATCATGATCATGTTCATTCATCATTTCCCTGGTGCTTGGCTTGCCTAATTACTAGCTGTCCTCCTAAACTTTACTTTACGCACTCGTATACCAATTCCTTATTTATTTATTTACGGAGTACATCTAGCAAGCTATCAGATCGGAAACCAATTATATTTTTTTTTGCTAGGTAAGTACATACCTATATGCGTGCGACTAATCTAAAACCGTAACATTTCGTTCATCGCTTTTCTATCACTGGAAAATTGGAAAGATGAGTTTACATGAGTGTAAGTACAAGCACAAGTGAAAAGAAATTGTTTAATATTTAATTTCATCGTCCCATTCCTAATTCATCAATACACTCCCTGCTCTTCCCTGATTAGATAAGACTGTTGACATGTGCTTGTGTAATTTTTCTGTCTTGCGGCTTTTTTCTCCAAAGAGGAAAAGCCGATCGTGTTGTGTTGGGACAGTGTTAGGGCTTCAGAGTGACATGACGTTTCTGGTTAATACAGGCAATAAAAAGACTACATACTACTGATATGACTTTATTTGTTGAAATCATGTCATGTCATCATCATCATCCCTGTGTATTTACACAATACACACACATTTTCTACTTATCGGTGCAACTTTTTTTTTGCAAATTACCAATTAAGTACTACATATACATACAACAACGCTAGCTAACGCACTTTTTTTCTCAAGATTGAAATTAAAGGTGTATCGCACTTTACCCTGGTAACCTACGCACGCAAGCACAGAGTATCACGAGAAAAAACAAACTTCTAATGTGTTTCCGAAAAAGCCCCATTCTCTTCAGAGCTCCTGGAAACTTACTTTTCGATTCCAGGGCTATGTGAGAAAATGGCTTTGGGAAAGCTATTTCTATTTGATTGATTGGATTTTAATCGAAAACCCGATCAGGGGATTCAGGATTGACATTAAAAATTACTTTTTACTAATTAATTAGAACTTTGCTAAACACACCTGAAATAGGGTTAAAATTCAACTGAACTGGAATGATGATTTTTTGAAAACCGATAAATCACTGTAGCTTTCTTTTTTTCTTTTGGATAGTTTTCACTGATTTCACAATTTGTTCCTAAGTGCCCCAATCGAGGGTTTCCACAAAATTCAATAAGTATAAAATACTTTGATTTATTGCAGATCACTATAACGGTTGGTGTATGTACGTCTTGTCGACTTGATGAGTTCACGGTGGTTGAAATAGTAAGAGAAATGTGTTGATGATTGTTTCTTTTTGTCCATGAAAATACTTTTGCGATAATACTAAGTGGTGGAAGAGTAGTAGAGACTCTGTATACTCCCACGCAGAGAGCTAGCCGATGATGATACACACACAACACACACACTCTCTCTATCCCTCTCTGTTCTTATTCTTAAAGGGTATTGAGAAAAGTCTCGGTGCTTTCTTCCTCACTCACTCTCAACCTGCCCTTATTCCTGTTCATGGAGAAGAATGACACTTGGGAAAAGTTGAGAGAAAAGAGTGTACGCAATTTCTTTTCTCTCTCTGCTGCCTCTCCAGTTTCCTTTTTTCAAAAGCAAGGCCTTGTCATTCGTGCCTGTCTCTTTTATTGTTTAAGGTTAAATTTGCAATGCCAGAGCATTATATATTATTATGCTATTTAATTGTACAATGCTTTTTTACATGAAAATGTGCGTGCAAGTAAAATGTTCGTTTTTTGAGGAGAGCAGCAGTGAGGAACTGAACATGATTTTACTTCGGTGTGAAGTAGAGAACTGAGGTTTGGATAGGGTAAGTAGGGTTGTCAATAGGGCAAAAACACAGCAGCAGCAACAACACAGCCACCGCGAACGAAACGAAGAGAACGAGCTAGCTCAGCCAGCAGCAGCAGCAGTAGCAAAAAGCAACAGCATCTCTTGTACAAAAACGAAGTAAAAAAAGAGCCTCAGCTCACCATTTCAAAAAAATAAGGGAATCAGTTTGGCTTTCAGAACTCTGTGTGCTCTCAGAGCTCCGTTTGTCTCTGTAAGCAAGCAAGAGAGAAAAAAACGCATTGGAAAATGCACGAGGAGATGACGATACATGAGGAGTAAAGCTTTTCCATCCATATATCCATCCCATGAACAAAGCAATACCAGCCTTTTTTCGAACCTACTCTGTGTATTCGTGAGAAATTCCGCATCCAATACATGGCACGGCACACGTAGACAGACACACACACGGCACAGAATCGCCGATACTTATTCCTATGCATTTGGGATAGGGAAAAAAAATATTCACGAATTCACGTGTGTTTTAGCAGGGCCAAGAACGAGAGATACGAACTACAGGCTCAGCACCAGCAGCAGAGAAGACTTTTTTTTATTTCAAAGTATCTCTTCTCTCCCTCTCTATTCGTTTTTTAAGGAAGCCTTAACTTCTCAAATATAGAGAGACCGTCAAAGATAGGATACGGTGGTGTCGTATTGGAGGAAAATACATGGAGAAACATTGCATATTGCATTGAGGAGGATAGATGAAGGAACCAAACTTGTATTTTGTATTTACATTTTTTTTTCGTGAATGCTCAAATGAGAAATAAAGATCGACAAAGGATGCATTGGTTTTAGTTCACTCAATTCGATCCTTATTTTTCCTTCTTCGGCGAGCAGAGCAGGACTCCCTTCTTTTTTTACTCATTTCATTTCATACCCTGGATCTTCTTCTTCTTGATATTATGATACAGAGTAAATGGATTGAGAGAAAGAAAGGAATAAGAAAGGGTAAAAAATCCGAAAAGATGAGAAAATACGTGGATGTAGGGAAACTCTCTCTCTCTCTCGCTCATCCTGTTTCAATGTGTATTCTTGCAATAATACATTACAGCGTATTGGATGGATGGATAGATGTTGTCTGTACAAGAAGTAAACGATATTGTGTTATTTTTTCGGTGTGGTGCTGCTCGCTGGCCGATCATCGTCATCATCATGATGCGATGAGATGAGAGAAGAAGACCGAGCTCAGCTCAGAGCTGAGCTCTAAAAAACTAAGAATGATATACATACACATTATAGAAAAATTTTGAGGAAAAAGAGGACGTGGTGTATACAATACAATGCAATGCTGTAAAAATAGAGTTTGAAAAAGAAAGATGTTGTATTGAGCTTCACGATATATTTTTTTTGTCTTCCCAAGCTTTTTGTATCACACCGACCCCTATTCCCCTTTATAGTTTGATATTTTTTTTTCGTTGTTGCAAATGATCTGGATATGCTGAAGAGTGAATGTGTGAGGGAAAAAGAATGAGAGAGAATGAGAGGCCGATCATTCGATCTGATCAGGAATTGTCTATAGGAAATAAGAACCGGGCGCATGCCTTGCGTCCGGATTGATTCCCGGATTGGAGCTTCGGTCCGACCCAAAAGGGTGGAGGATTGGTAACCAAACCCAAGACACGGTATTCTCTTTTTATATTCCATGCATCGTATCAGTAAAGTGTAATATTGCTTGATGTGATGTGTTCGCTTAGCAAAATGCATTGCATTGCTTCTCTCGCTCGCTTACTTCTTTTCTATCGCTGCTGCTGCTGGTGCTGTTATGTTGTCGTCCTCCTTTGCCTGTCTTGTACGTTGTTACTTACTGTAACGACGAGGAGAGATGTTCGAGTTCGACTGCTACTTGTCTCAGCTCATTCCCTTTCATATGAATTTTCCTTTGAAGAAAATTATAATCTTGCGTTATGTTATGATATTATGACATAAATATTTAGCATTTTCACCACTTATGCGACATTCCGCTTGAGATACCTAAGTATGTGTGAAATTCATTAACAAAAATTTTAGACACAAAGAGTATGATGATATGAATAAAATCCCAAGAGACATTTTGCGGAGTAAGTATAATTGTAAATTTCGAGAATACGCACTTTTCGCACGTACCAGGTACTTCAGCATGCATTATTTCTTTTTCAATCCCTTGAACTTTAAAGTCCTACTGCTGAAGACAGGGGCACGAGGAAAGCAGTTAGGTAGTTCCCTTGTGCAATGGCAATGATAAGTGAAATTTTACTTTTTCTTTGACCTGATATTTATGTACGTAAGCCCCACAAAAAATAAGATTGCGATAAAATTTCACATAAATACGATAAAATTACGATGATAAGGATATTCTGCGTAAATTCTGAAAAATTGCGTCTTATAGAAAAATGCACTTTGAATTTGCTGCGCATGAAAGTTAGTGACTAAAGTGTATTCTTTGTGTTCTTTTTAATCTTCACATGTTTATTTATTTAATGAAAATTAAAGAGATTAATTGGAAATGGGAGCATTCTAAATTCATGACCTGTACTGTACACTGTACACGTTGATTTTCCCCCCCATAATATCGAATATCTATGCATACTTTGAGAATCGTGAAATCATTGCTCAGCACGCATTATTTTTTAGTTTTGAAATAAACAACTGCGTTGTCCGATTTCCAGCGAAAACATTAAAAAATCCGTCGCAAAGTCGCAATTGAAATTCGTGTCAGTCAGTACTATACATTGACGTTCTCATTCATACGTATTGATCCAGAATTACTAATTTTCCACTTTTCAGCAACTCACTGCAACTTCTTGGAATGAAGAAGGAATTTTCCATACCACCCAATCAGAGTAATAATGAGATAGGCTGACAACTTACTGCAGTTAAAATTTAGCTCGTCAGACTTTATGACCATCTTGACATTTGGTTAAGATATGTATCGCAAGAATGTTTACACTTTAAAGCATGACAATTTCCTGTCACTGGTTGATGCATTCCAGAAAAAAAATCTTTGAAAAATGCATAATGTTCACACGATCCTTTCGGATCAAATCTATAAGACCACACGAGCAAAATTTTAAGCCAAATCAAAAATGCTGATCCTGTGATTACATAAAGATGCATGGTGATAAAAATAATAATAATAATATCGCGTCAATATCACGTACATACATACGTCAAAGATTGATATGATATGATATATAGTCAATAAGTGAGTAGCTCAACATGAGAGTGTGGCCATTAAGAGCAGATTGTTGAAATTAGAATTCCTTCAAATTTGCCCTTTGCATACTTGAATGTAATTGCGTATGAGGTAGGCACAAACGCGTACAAAATAGGGAGCAATAATAATCTGTCTTTTATAGAGACGTAGAGAGTGACAAAAACGTGTAATTTTGGTCGGCATCCAAAATGAACTTTTGAATTGGTTCTCATCGTTGGATCTCCAAACGCCCCAGGAGATATGAAGCAATCAAGCAAGTGATTATTATGGTTAATGGATAATAATTGAGCAGAAAAATAATCCTTTTGATAAGTATTGGCCCACCTACCCACCAGACACTGAATACAGGAGCGGAATGGTATGCACTTAATCGTTTTTCCTGGCAAATCGCTATTAGGTATACCTATCTATCATATCATATTGAACCAAATTAGAAGACATCATCGATGGGGCATTGTGAATCACTCTTTATAGATTACCTATATCTTCCATGCGTACCTATGTCTATGCGTAACGCAAAAAGATCACATTATTTGTGTGAGTTTCCACTTCCAGCGAGGAAGGGAAACATTACGGCTATGCATGTACAAAACCACAGTACTGTTCCTCTTTCTCTCACTTGCAGTCTTGCACAGCATCTTTTTTTTCTCACATTTCTACTTACAACTTAAAGTACGTTGCTCTTTTCCCCTCGACAAGCTCTGCATTTTCCCTTCCCTTGTCTTCCAAATTTTCAGAGCCACTTGCTCTTTTTCGTGCTGTGTGACTTGGACTACTGCTACTACAACTGGCTCGTTCATTTTCTCTCTTAAAATTTAAGACAAGTAGTATTTATGTACATGAAGCATACAATAAACTGGATGAGAGCGTGTAATTTTGTGGAAACAGAGGCTTCATAAATGGAGTCGCCGTGGAATGGAATATGAACTCATTCTTACATAATGGTCCACACGCATCTTCTTTCCACTTCCGAGTTTGCAAAGTGTTTTCACCCACAAAACTTGAAATATTGGTCAGTGCTGTTATGCTTACATATGTTTCTCCGCCGAATAAAAAAGACAAGCATAATAATATTCCTTTCCCTTTCGTATTTAAAAGAAAAAAAACATTCTGGCCATTTCATCTCATAAATATGTACCCAGACAAAAGGGCTCTAAAGTGTATGAAAAAAAATTTCAACAACATTTTTTTTCTATTTCTGCCTCACTCAGTCCGGGTTTGGCTTGCCGCCTCGCCTCGCATTTCAATTTTTTTTTTGCATAGGCTCTTATTACGCATTGGTTGGACCCAAAAGAAGTGGTGGTCAGAGAGCAGGCCATGGCCACACAGTGAAAAAAGGACGGCAGCAGGTTATCACGTACATTTTTAATGTGCAATTGCAGTTTTAACATCCTGTTTTTTTCTCTTCTCCTTCTTGAGCCTTATGCACTTGTACTTAAAAAAAACTTTCCTCGCTTGTTTTTTTTCCTTCACAAAAACCAGACGAGTTTTTTTTCACAACAAGTGCATCGTATCCACATCCACACACAACAAAACTCTTCTTTCCTTTGTATTATGCACTCATCATCACAATCATCACGCATCCGACAAGAAGAAGAAAAAGCGGAAAAAATGTACACAAGCTGCATAAAAATAATAAAAAAAGAGGAAAAAAAGATAATATGCATAAAGTAGGGGTATTTTTGTGCGTTTCGTAGAGATGCGTCTATTCTGAAAGATGCATGTACCATTTTTTATGAACACATAAAAATAACTGCACTGCCCTCTTTCTCTATTACCCACACACACACATAGCTACTTGCTACTGACTTCCTCCCTTTCTTTTTAAGATTATGAAAATCGTCATACTGTTTTTGTGCGAAAACCTGCCCGTCACCTTCTAAAAACCGTGGCATTGCATTTTTAAGAGTTGCCCGGTATTTTTTTTGTTCTTGTGAAGAAGGGAAAAAATAGCATTTCGCTTTCATAAAACCTACCCGTCTAGTTTTTCGTCCGGTTTGGTGTGGAGTGAGTGTTGAATTTGTATTCTTTTTGCATAAACTATATAATATATTTGGAATTAGTTTTGCTTTGTTTTTTTCTCCTCCCATCTCACTGTAATTAAGAGGAAGCAGCTCTATCATTATTGTTGCTTATGTTTCAAAAAACTTGGTCATATTACATGTTCTGGGCACTTCTCTCGCTGGTGTTATGACCACAAATCTGACAGCTTTATTGTAAAATTATTTATTTTGTACTTAATTTTCAGCGCCGCAATTTTTAAGCTGAACACGCGACAAAAGCGCGTAGAGCGCGTGCAACCCCTTAAGTAGAGCAAGAGGCTTGTGCTTTTTAGAGTCAGTGGCAATGGGATCCAGAACGGGTTTTGATTCGCACAAAAGGTATTTTTTAAGAGGAAATCTTGTTAACTTTTAAGCAAGTAACTTCTTGTCTGTCATCAACAATAACACAATAGTATATAGTTGGCTGTTGTAATGTTTCCGTGATAGCATCTACAGAACCCTTCCTCCATCCACCATCCACCGTCATGTACATCTCTAATTATATAGCTTTGGTAATATCTGGAATGAATTCAGGAGCAATGTGAGACCGGTAAGATGGTGGTAGTGGTTCAATTCAATACGATTGCGTAAAATGTTTTGGTAGCCATCATCGATTCGAAATTAAGCCTTTGTCTGGATGGAAGATTTCGTAATATGCAGATTTAATTCATGAATACATAACATCGAATTTTCACAAACTATGAGATAATTTCCCAAGGCCTAGAAACCCAATCCGAAAACTTGTCGAATGGAACAAAATATTTTCTTCTTCTTCTACGAAACAAACAAGTATGCATGTATGTACTCAGGATTCCATTCTAAAAGTCAAAAAACAATTGGCAAAACTTTTCAAGGTTGAAAGTATGTAATTAAGTGAGCGAGTATCTATAAATACAACAACGATCCAAAGTATAGCAATCAAACGCGGAAGATAATTAATTATATTACTATATTACACTCGTTCTTCCCAACCTACATCAATGTTCGTACCAGACTAGACCAGATGTAATAATAAAATAAAATTCAGTAAATAAAAAATACATACATATTGCAGAAAAAAACAACAACTGCAAACGACTATTCCTCCTACAATCATTCCATTCCAGAACGGCAAATTGGAAAAAATTGTTATCTCCCATAATGGAAGAGTGAAGAAAAAATCACTCAGGCTCATCGTCTACAACTCCTCACTTTATACTGCATTACGTAATTATAAAAAAAGCTATATAATGAAAGCGAAACAAGGAAAAATTTTGCAATAATTTTTCCACCGATTACGATCACATCTTTATTTATTAACCAAAATGCTACCTAAATAACTGAAATAGCAATAGCTAAGCTTAAGCCAGCGATATGGGGTGAGCAAGACAAAGTATGTAATGCTTTATCGATATTTTTTTTCAAACAAATACATATATTGGGGGTTGAAAGTCACGACACGAGTAAATGATAATAGTACAGAACATGTTCCGTATCTTTTGTTGGCATATACGAATTCGACCCCCAGATTTGAAAATGAAAATTGAACATTTTAATTTATACCAAAAAAATAGGAGGCAAGCACAAAAATCTCATTAATCTCGAGATAAGAAAAATGCATAAAATACACTCAAATGGTAGAAGAAAAATTTTCTCAAGGAATATCAATTTAAGTTGCATCAACAACAAAAACGACTCCAAGCAAATTAGAGATGGGAGGAGTATGATACTATTCATGACGACGATGATAAAGGAATTGAAGCATGTAAGTTTTATTGCCGTGCATAATCTAGTTCAAAAATGGCTGACTGCGGGGTACACTTTTTTTAAAACAAAATTTTATGACACAAGAAAATTTTTGCTTTTACATGCATTCATATCTAAGAATGCATTGCAGTTTTTTTTTGTTTTTATACGTTTCGACTGTGACTCTGACGGGAATTTACAGGGATCTGCTGTATTTTTCATTCACTGTTTCCAAATCCAAGAAACCATGTAAGTACTTATGCAACATACAACATAATGAAGGGAGTACGACTGGGGTAAGTACAATTTTTAATATGCACCTACTGCATTGCTTGCTTTCATTTTTCAGTTTTTTCCGGAGGAGCTCAGCTCCCATGACCGTTTATCTTCTTGAATTAGATAGAGTTGATTAGCAATGGCTTCTTCAATACAAATTAATGGAGCTCTTTCTTCTCGTTCGGAGGGGTTATCGTAATCATCAGAGGAGGAGTGCAATCACAATCACAACTGAGTGAATGAGCACATAGTAAGTACCAAGAGTACCAAGTGCAATGTATATCCTGACTTCAAAACGCGTCACCCACCATCATGCGTAAATTGGGTAAAGGAAAGCTCAACAGCGCCATCATCGACGACGACGACAACATTAGTTATTTCATTTCTTTCTGATTCCAGCAGAATATCCCATATAAAAAAACTGCCAAAAAAGAGGACAAATGAAACAACAGGAAAACTGAAAAGCGATGCATGCATATTCATATAGGAATAGAAGAAGAGAGAGAAAAAAATACAAGAGGAGGCAAAAGAGAGAAGCTTCTTCAGGAGTCCAACAATGGCCATGATATTTTCCCATCATTCTCTGCTCCAGTGAGTTTATTGCACAATGGCGAAAAAAATGTACTATACTATACAGGGTAGTGAGTAAGCGAGTGAGTGAGAGCGCATTTCTATTCTGTGAGAATTATACACGAAAAGTGGAGGTGGATGGAGGAGGCACTTGCTACTTCGTTCGATGATGGTCTATTTATTAAGTAAGCTGTATTCTTCTTTTTTTTACAGTATATCTTCTGAGTTAGGCTAGGTGAACACAATAAAAAATATATATACAATTGTTTTGCTCGAGCATCCTGCTTTTATGCAATCCAATCCAGCTCCAGACTTCAGACATGTAGATTATCTATAGTCATTGTAGGAAATGTTTCAACTCCTAAAAATCCAAGCCTCAAAACATTTTTTGAAGAAGCGTCCTTTGTTCACAGCTATAAATATTCATTCAAGCTTCTCAACATAATATTATGAAAATATATATTTTTCCTTTGCAAAAAAAACTGAAATCAATTTACAGGTTCTTGTACCAAAAAAAAATATTTTTTTGAACACGTAATTTCCTCTTCTCGTTATGCATCTGCTGTTATGCATGCTTCAATAAGTTGAAACCTGAAACGAATCCTGATATACATACATATAATATGTAATAGACGAAACGTGTATGCATGGATATGTACTTAGCTATGCATCAATTAAAATAAAAATTTATTTAAATGTTATTACCTGTATTTTTATTGCTTATAGATCATTAATTCACGGCATCCACTTTAAATAGGAAGATGGTTCATGTACATTTTACATATCTATAGCAGACAGGTCACTTTTATCGCATATAGGTACCTACATTGTATGTACATTACATACATGCATATTCATTAATATTATAAATCTTATCGTAACACGAGAAGAAATTATTGAAGAAATAACAAGTGGATGATTTAAGCTACGTCCATTTTTCTCTCCGTTCCAGAACAATGAATCCGCATGAAACTATAGTAGCAACCTTCTATATGTACCTACTTAAATGCATATTATGGTATTATGTGTGTATGTCTGCGACTGACACTTCAAAATGCAAGCAAAAAAAATTCATAATGTACCTATGTCTGTATAGCACGTACATACCTGCTTGCAACTAGCAATGCAAACATAACTTCATATATATTTTTTCTTAGCTTTTTGTTACCAGAAACTATGGTACTATGTAATGCTTACAACAACATCTCCGAACAAAATTGATAAGGATGATGATACTGATAATGCCATGAAAGTAAAAGAGAGGAAAAAAAACAGAAACGGAAAGATACATAATAAAAAGCGAATTTTATCCATAGCTTTATTCTCAACTACCTGTACCATACATATACATAAGTATATACATAATAATAAAATGGGTTGCAATTCTCCGAGCAAAACTACGGATATTAGAAATTGCAGTAATGAAATATATATAGCACTACCATTACACTACCCGTCATCTATTTATTCGTCCATCCATCCATCGTATCATCTTCGCATCGCATCGTCGTGTTTACCGAGTGAACTGATGTGATGTTATATTTTATTGTGAATATTCTTTTTCAATTGCACGCTTTGGTAAACATGAAGAAGTTGATGCAGAAAGAGGCAAGATTATTTGATGATGATGATGATGATGAAGAGCTATTTTTTTTAAAATATGTACCAATTTTCCTATCAATTTTTCTTCTTCTTCAACATTACATTGGATGACGTACTACACACCTATTTCTTTTCTAAGACTTTGTTTCCAGGCGGCGGCAGTGGCAGCAGCACCAGAGAAGAGCGTCTTTTGGAGTGTAACTGATGCATGCTTTATGATTATCATTATTATTACCCCGAATAGTAAGTATGTATGTATAAATCGTAGCGGTAGCTCTGGTGGCGTAATCATTCAAGCGAGAAAGTTTCACTTTTTCCTCTCATTTCCAGTTCTGCCGTCGTTTCATGCTTGATAAATGCTCAAAAAAATAAAATAAGGTATTAATTTTTTATTCCTTTTTGAGCAGCATGCATCGCATCTCACATTTGTTTTTAGCCAGTATAGACTATAGACTGTGTAGTTTACAGATTATTATTACTGCGGGAGTAATAGGCGCGCTTTAAAAATTCCAGCAAAAAATATTCACATTGAGTTTATTTTTTTGAGTTTCAGAGAAAAATTGAGACATTGTATGATGGTTCCCTATTCACCTTGCATGACAATGATGTAGTTGCCAGTTGCTGGAGGGAGGAGTGACTCGACTCCAGTAATATGCATGCCATTTGACTCCTTCATACAAAATACAAAGTAATAGTAATAGTATTCATCGTCGTGTACTTTTGAATGAGAAAAAGTAAAAACGTACGAGCATAAAATATAGTCTTGTGAAATAAGACAGTACATATCAGGACAGCCCTGCACACAACGCACACATAAAGAGGAAATGTCAAGAGGAAAGGAAAAAAAAATCAGAGGAATGGAGAGTAGTAAGAGGATAAACACAAGGAAAAAAATGAAGATAATGCGCGGATATGGATGGATAATGCATGGAAAATATTGTACAATTTTTATGTACATCCCAGGCAGGGAAGAAAATCTGGGAGTGAAATGCTTTCTTTCGAGTGAGTGGTAGTGGTAGGATTGGACTTAGAGCTTTCTTGATGATACGATGGCGATATTAAGTCAAAAAGTTTCCCTTAAAATATGTAGAAAGAAGGATGAATGATGTTGGGAGAAAGGAGAGGATGAAAGAAAAAAAATTCCAACAAAGTAGGAGGAAAAAAAGTTTAATGGAGAGTTATGGGATTGCATATCCTTATGGATATTTTATATCGACTTGTTCCACGCAACATGGAGCAATCAACTGGAATCACGTGGAAAACTATAATATGATCCATTTTTTAGTTTCATGTGCAGATCTGAAGAAAAAGAAGATATGGTATTACATATAGGGAAAGTATGAAAGACGCATATTATTACATCCGTCTTCTGTTGTTCTCTAAGTCTAACTTTCTTTGGAAGATTCAGCGATTCGTGTTCTTACGGGACACCATACCACCACCATTAGGAATCGAAAAAGTACATTTTATTTTTTTCCCTATCTATCCAGACAACATACTTTATATGTAGCACTACTTGGAGAAGTCTCCACTGCAATCTTTGTATGCACAGGTGTAATTCCAAAAGGCTTTGTGTGATGAACGATGGAAGCTTTGCAGCTTCAAACTAGATTACCAGCAACCTGCTTTTCTTAAAAGGAACTTTTTTTTGTTTCAAAGAGAAAATGGAAGCAAAGAACCAAAGAACGTCAACCAGAGAGAGAGAGAGAGAGAAAAGTATTGTTGCTGGTGGCATGATGATGGTGGTATAGTAGCAGTAGCAGTGCTGCTGCTGGTTGCTATAAAGCTATAAATAAGTCACCCAAGCAATTTCTGTATTGTGCTCTCTTTTTTTCTCTCTCATCTCTCACTCCATTCCTTTCTTTCTTCGACTTTCGCGTTTCGCATGCAAGGAGGTAGAGTAAGGTAGAGTGCTCCCAATGGCCCGCTAAGATATAAAGTGAAGTCAACACAAAAACGCTGAAAGAAAAAAAAGGAAAAAAAAATCTGCACACAACTACAACTACAACTCCCCATTCTCAATTTAAAGAATACAAGGAAAAATTGCAATGATGAAGAAGAGGGCTTGTATTCTCTCTCTCCCTCTCTCCTGGTATTTTACTTACAAAGAAGACAAATATCTTTTGCATACATTCATTGTCACGTCTTTGATATCGTATATCATTTTGATGCATGGAGATGTAGTGATGACGATACAATGATGGCTCTATGCAGAGATGATGATTGAAATTCCCCACCTATCGCAATTCCCATTTCTACCACCCTCTCATCTCAGCATAAACGTCACACTGCAGAGACAAGACAAGACAAAATCCAAGAAAGAAAGAGAGAGAAAGAAGAAGAAAAATATATATATCTCTGTTGCCGTTGCCACCAACACTTACCTCATGTTCTATGCACCTCTCTTACAATTTTTTGTCACATGAAAGAAGATGATAAAAGGTTGGACATTGATGCGGACAGTAGTCCTGGGGCATATCAGAACAAAAAAAAATTATATAATAATTGTACCTACACTGTACATATATACATGTGTATATAGACAACATTGTTGGCTTTTTTGCATACTGGCTCAATCAAAAGGATAAAGTCTTCATCGTTTTTGCCTAGTTCGTCGTCTCCTGTCTCTCTTGGTCCGTCCGTCCGTGTGTGTCGACTAGTTCATTTACAAAATCCAAAATGATTCATTGAATAGAATCATCCTTTTCATTCGCTTTGAGTGGATAAAAATGTACATTTTGATTAGAATGATGTAAAACGAAGAAAAGATGACCACGACCACCATCGTCATCATCGCCATCGTCAATCTCAACAACAATATTGGCTAGAGCGTTGCTTATGCAGAACCAATGATTTTTCGTGAAGATTATGAAAAAACACGCAAATTTGGTATTGTGTTGTATTGTATGAATTCAGTCAGTTCGCTGTACACAATCAAAAGGAATAATATAAAAAAAAATGCAGATGAGCGTCTTATTTGCTATTATGCAACATAACTTCATGCATGCTTCATAAATACATGCAGGCAGAGCCTCTAGACATCTTCTCATAATACATATCCTTCTCGACGCCCGTGTCAATGACAGCTTTTTACGGTAAAGGAATATGCATAAGTTTGGAAAAATAAAATCCGTGCCCATTTCACAATTTATCAATGTTTGTACTTAAAACGCTTTTAAGAAAGAGATGATGATCATGATTATGATGAACGTGAAAACGCTTCGTGCTCTACTCGTTCAATATTCCTCGCATTCATTCGTTCAGCTTAGCATTTCGTTGTCGTCTTTGCAATATTCTAATACGATTACACTTGACTTACCTATTTCGCAGGAATTTTGAGAGAAAATTTTTCTTGAATTCTTTTCTATTTTTCAAAATGCTAATTAAGTTCCTGTTTAGCATGTACACACTACTAATGTTGCGGTGGTGATCATGACGGTTTTTAATGGCATATTTTTTTTGCATTCAAGTCGTGCATGCTATTTATTTTCTACGAAAAGAAAAAAATTCGCTAAGCCAAATAGACCGTTTTCACATAAATCGCTCGCTTTTTTTCCAACTCATATCTGATGCAAAAAGTAGGAATTACCGGTGGATGGCCATTAAAAATCGTTTTAAAATCGTACTATTCTCAGATTTGACAGTTTCCTTACAATATGCAATCATGCGTCGAGTCTTTCCATTATTACCCCCTGATTTGATTGCCAACGTTGACGCGCACGTAAAAGATAATTATTGGTACTACGGAAGAAGGTACGTATTCGACATATTATGTGTATTTCTAAACTTCTTTCAAATTTCGACAACGTTTCCCCCCAAAAGAGCCTGAAGGAAATTCCTCTCCGCAAAAATTTTGCTAAAAAATGTCATCTGACAATGCAATAATGCAAAGTGCAACCAGAAAACAAAGAAAGTCTCGGTTAGCTCAACTCAAACTCATCCATAATTCCAACAACGGGTACAGTGAATACATAAAATACTACACGAGCGGAGTAAATCATAAGCTATGACAAATGAATGAGCTTCTCTCAGTATTTAAGTGTACAGTTCGCCACTACTACATTACAATCATTATTCCCATTATGATTATTATCCTTTCTTTCGCTCAAATAAATAATTTTTTTTTCCTCAAAAAAATATCCTCCTTATACCATACCTATCAACCCAAGAAGAGAGAAAATGCCATCGTAACACAACGCCAAAAAGTACACTGAACTTGTCTTTTTGTCCTTATTATTTTCTCCCGAATAAATCATTTACTTGAAAGATAATATTATGATCCCCACTCCACCGTCATCATCATCATCATCATCATAGAAAATAGCAAAGTTCGAACGAAGCAACTAACTACGAATTCCTGCTCTCTCTCATACAGCCCCAACCTTACCACAAAAATTTATTTATTTTGATTAGGAGCTTCTGTGTTTGTTAAAGCTGTTTTTGTATAAGATACTAATGATTATTATGATATTCGTTGCTAGTTATTATTACTGCTACTTACTTCTATAGTTACAGCACTGTAGTTATATTACAAGTACTATGAACTTATGAAGCTAGCAGAGAAATGAAAATGAAATAGGTAGGTAGTAGGTTGCACTGACTTGACTTTTGAGATGGCGAGAAAAAAAATTAAGTGTCTAATGTCAGCAACACAGCAGCAGCAGTACTTTGGGAATGACTGCTTCATGACAAAAATTGCTACTTGAGTTTGCTAGTTTGTGGCGGCGGCAGTAGTGCAGTGGCAGTGCTAGTATTTATAATGGCGAATGCTAATGCTATATAATTTTTTTTGGCAATGCGATGGTTGAGCAGGCAAGCTGGGCATTATTATTTAGAAAAAGGTAAATATCTACGTCTAAGTCAAGTAGCTCCTTTTTGTTGGAAAAAGGGATAATTTTTTGAGGTATTTAACAGAGCTAATATGGAGGTAGAGGAAACTCGTGTAAAGACAACAAGATGAACTAAGTAGGTACGTAGGCTTTGTAAAAACGTAAATGAACGCCTGTAAATACATATTGCCAAGTTCAGAAGTGTCTTACTTCCCTGGCAAAGAAGGACGGACGGACGGCCGGACTTTTCAGTGTAATATCAATAGTCTAACTAGTGTGGTACTAGTGGGGGTGATACGATATTATGATACCTAGATAGGTAATATTGTTGTCCTTTTCTTAAATTGTCCTGTGCGATGTGCACTGGTATGCGATAGACAACAGGTATAATTATTATGGTTCTCGGCACGCATGCAAATTTTATGCATCACCTTGTTCACTTCTCCCCTGAAAATCTCTAAAAAAACGGGGAGCAGAAAACGATGTGAGTGATTCTTATAATTATTAGCATTATTCCTATCGCCCATGATGAGGGTGGCTGATATGATTTGATTTTTTGAAGTTTGAAGCTCTCTGTCGTCGTCGTCGTCAGTCGCTATCCTCTCTTGAAATATTATTTAGTCCTGTCTTCTTGAGACTAGCGCTAACTTTATAATAATCCATTGTCGTCTTTCCCGTCGCGTCTTTAGCCTCTGTTCGCATGATCATGATCACCATCATCAGCGTCGCCAGAGCCACAGTCATAGTCATGAAAGGAGAGCTTTGCCCTCTATTTTTGCACATTTTTGTTCTCCTCTACCGACTACCATTTAATTTTTAATTTTAAAAAAAGTGCGTTTCATGATTTCCTCGAATAAAGGCCATGAAACTGTGGCTCGCTCGCAGGTGCTCTTCTACTACTATATACTTACTACCTCCTCTCAACTTTGAGCAGCGAATGAACATGATTAGGGGATGTGGTGCCTTCATCGCATCGTCGTGGTAATGGGTTATTCTTTGATTAGATTTTCGCAATAGGAAAGTTCCTTGGTTTTAATTTTTTTTTCTTAGACTTTGAACTCATTTTTTTCCTCGACATTTATAATTTCTGATGAGAGGATACTATTTTTTTAAGAAAAATATGTTCTTTCGAGGGTGAAAAAGAAACGAACTGCCACCAACCCACCTATAAAACCTATACTTTTGTAATGACAAAGGAATAATAATAATCATTGTAATCTCACAACACAACCTAACCAGATATTTCTCTTTTTTGCAATATTAGATACATGGAATCATGAGGCATTGCATCGAACTATCGCTAAAATGGTTTCATTTCATGTGACATATCACGTAAGTCTGTTTTACTATTTACACGCAATAATAATTATATCTATCATGCACCTAAAAATTTCTTTGCAATTATAATTTTGTTTTCAAGTAGAAATACACATATTTTTTGTGAATTCTATCGTAAAATCAAGTGTCTTATTGTCATGCCCTTTGACTAATGTACATATGAATGCTTGGGGAGCACATCAAGATTGTAAGAGGTGGTCAAAAGTTGCCACATTTCTACTCACCTAATTTTTGGAGTTTAGATTTGAAACAGATGCCCATGGAGATTTTGAAAATTATTTCCAAATGCATGATACAAAATGTGTGTATGCATTTATTTAGAAACATGTCGTTTGTCACAGTTCACATGACGACTCTGTGACTGAATCCCTCAAGGATAAGGATTTGCATATTTTCGAAAACATGAATTTACTTACCTAATAATTCTCTATCGTGTTTAGCTTTGGCTTGTAAGGTGACCCTTCATTTATCCCTGAAAAAATCTCTGCTTCTTACTTGTTACATACATTAGTCAGCTATTATGATAATTGCAAAAATATTAAATGCATGAGAAACACAGAGGAATTATATAAATTTTTCGTTAAGTAAATAATAAGATATGTTGTGATTAAGACAAGCCTAAAAAGATTACAGAATAAATACCTCATTTTTAATATTTGAAGCGGATGTGAGGATGAGGTGAACAAAACATGTTTCTTCGTCGTCATCATGAACAATGAATGTATTAAAAGTATTAGTGTTTACCTATAAGGAATTACTACAGTTCGTTCAAAAAAATCCACAAGGAATGTGCTATTGTTCACATTTAGGCAACCGTAAAAAAAACCAAACTACATACTACATACTGCCTAAAAAATCGTTATTACTATTACTATTACGACCATTTCGAAAATTAAGTCCGGACAAGAATATGACTTTGAGTGAAGACGATGCTTCATCATCATTACAATCAAGTAAGCAATAGGAAAAGAAAACAAGAAAAGTTCCATTAAGAAAAGCCGATGCATAATCATAATCACAGAAGTCTGTAGTAGGTACGCATAAAAAATATACTTATTCTTGCTTCGAAAAAATTATATATTTTTTTCTCTTATTGTATTATGGTATGGACAGTTGACGCTCCCTCTTTTTCCCACTCCGAAAAATGATCTAAGATACATTTTGAAAACCATGTTTAAGGAATTGTCTAGTTCGTATTAAAATCTTGATGCAATGCACATGAAGAAGAAGAAGAGCTCGGCTCAAGTCACATATTTATGCTTTGTGTCTGTGCTGCTCGCTCTTCTCCTCGCCATTATCTATTTGAAAACAAAAAGTAGTAAAACATAAATGCAAAAGGAATAAATGGTTGTAGCTATTTATTACTTTTTCATTATAAAATATTAATATTATTCACACACAAAAAATAAGGAAAGACGAGGAATGATGATGATCCTCCTTTCCATTCTCTTCTGTCCACCCATTTAAATCCTCAACAAATCCTGAATTTATGATTTTATTTTTTCCCAAAAAAAGATGAGACCGACAACGAGGAGAGACGAAGGGAACAAATGAAATGGCATCTTTACTCGCAATGCGATAAAGTAAAATGTCTTAAAGTAGCCAAATAATAAATGCAGACGAAAAATCATCTTCATCGCTTGAAGAACAGAAATTACTTTATGCATAAAAAAATGACACGCTCGGCTCGAGCATATTGCTCACTCACTTCAGTGCAAGTGCAAGCCTCTTTTGAGAGCCTTCGTCCAGTTATTGTAATTAGCAGAAGTGGTGTTTCACGATCGAGGATAATATGGCTACTGGGCAATGCTTCGGGTTGACTGATCGAAGCAATAGCAATGCTAAATAGTATTCTGAAAGGAGAAGCATTTACTTTACCAGAGTCAAGTCCTATAAAAAGCAATAAATTACTGTGACGGCTGACTTAATGCTTGTGAAATATTTGACTGCTCGTAGTAACTGGGAACTATCCAATAAGGTTCAAAGAGAAGAAAATTAAATCTTCGTCTTATGCGTTGAAAGAAAGGCATCAGAAAGAAAGGAGTCAAGGGAAAGTTAGTTGCTAGCATTTTTTTTTGCTTTTTTTTAGATTCCATCCTTGTATATTTGCTAGCGCTGACCTGACTACTGAATCAAGATTCTCGATGGCACTTGGCGCATTCAGAAATAGTTGGTAGAAATCACGGTTTTGTTTAAATTGATGAATTAAAATTTTATGAATTTAAGTTTAATGAATAATAAATATCTCCATGTTGACGTCTTTGACGACGAAGAAAAATCAGTCATGAAAAATTAGTCCGCGTATACATAGGTACATTTTGTTTTAAAGTAAACATGTGTCATGCACCTGTACCCAGAAATTGAACCTGACAATTTTTTATCCGAATCCACTCCACACATGACATCATCGAAACTTCTGACAAGCACCACGACCATGTCTGCAGGTCTTTCTCGGATAATTTTTTTAAAAATTCTTTTAAATTTCGACACGGCCACTCATTAATAAGAAATCCTTTCGGGGCGAAGAGACAAGGGTATCGTTTATTGTAAAAGAGGATATTATGATGATTATGATGCTATTGAAACACTTCAAGTTCAAGATTGACTTGTTGACTCGGTTTCATCCGTATCAGTTTCATTCTGTGTCTCCGAGAAAGAAATGACAAGAATGTGTTCTGTAGATGATGATGATGTTCGTTCATGAGAAAAGCCTGTTATTTTTCCCGAGATGAGATGTGAGTAGTAGTGCATCCGTAATCGTAATAATAATAATATTATGGCATTATTACCACTACAACAACCGAATGAATCCTTCTCTCCTTTCCTCATCCTCATCCCCGATAAGATGATGCACTGCATAGTACATGCAAAGCCCAAAAGTACCGCACCGCACATTGATACTTTAATTCAGGGACAAAGAAGATTATTATGATCGCAATAATGAGTGAATGAGGATAACGATACGGTACGCGGCATATTAACTGTAGAGAAGTCAATGTAGTTTGATGATGATGAGAGAGTGCACTGGCATTATTATTATCATCGCATCGCCATCCTCCTGCTCCTCAGAAGTCGTGGCAGATGATTTCTTTCTCTACCGCACATCTATCTATCTACTACTTACTTACTTACTACTACTTTTACACGCGGAGAAGAAAGAGAAGAGATTGGATGGATGGTTGGTTTGTTGGTTGGTTAGCTGAAGAAGAGAGGATGATGATCCCGATTTTCATCTCATCATCTTTTTTTTTTCTTCTCCTAGGGAGAAAAATGGTGCGCAAAATACACAGGGCAATAATCATAATTATAACAGTCACATTTCATAATAGAGTCCTGAGTGGTAGTGGAACGATCATTATCTGAAAAAAAAACGAAGGAGCGATATTATGATGAGATGAGGAGACCGTGATCATGATCATGATGAAGACGACAATGACTGCCTTCTGGCATGGCATGGCATGGCTTGATCTTTCTCTTGCCGGCTTTCGCCGTTCTTCCTAGTACATAATACATAGTCCCCTTTTTAATTGCAGCAATAAATAGATAGTTGCCCCAAACAAAAATCACCTACAGCCAGGAAAGGGTAACAAAGGAGGAAGGAGAAAAAAGTCAGAAAATTGTTGTTCTTGACAATTTTCAAAGACCTCTAATAATAATGCATCCCAGTGCAGCAAATCCAATCCAAACTGCAAAGGAATGAATATAACAAGAAAAACAATGTGAACATCACATTATAATGGCAATGGCAGTTTTGTCAATCACATTCTTTGAATTTGCTTTATTTCATGGCGAGTGATTCCCCTGTTTGATTTTTTTAGAAAAAGAGGAAACCAGCAGAAGAGGTAGTGGATGTTACTCACGATGTATGAATTTCCCTACCACTCAATTTTTGGATTGTGGCTCACTCACTCACTCACGAGCTTTTGTTCTTTAATGGTTGCTTCTTGTTCAAAGTCAAGTCCCCGGGTCAATCATTTCATTGCTGTTGTGCATTCATTCCTCATCCTCATATACCTATTTTCGTTAGGAGGGGTAGGGAAAAAATCCTCTACATCTACACAGTTTCCCTCAATCTGACTTTGTCAAATACAAAGTTTTTTTTCTTCCTCTGTGAGTTTTTTTTGGGATAATTAAGCGTTTTCATATCATCTCATTATAATGTTCCACCAAGCGGCAATGTCATGATGATGACTAGAAGCGTAAAAGAGTTTTCTTGAGTAGTTAGTGAGCACATTGGTGGTGGTAGTAGTGGTGATGGTGACGGTAGTATAGCTATTGCTCCGTGTTTTTAACCAGCGGCACTATTTTTTCCCATCACGAGAGGAAAAAAATAAGGAGCCTTCATTATCATCGTGATCATCATCAGCATCCCATAAAAGACGAAACGAGCGATACTGCACGTTCACGGTTTTTTTTCTTCAAAATGAGGAAACATGCGACGAAAATGCAGTGCATCGCCATCATATCATCGCCGTCGTGCGATGATGGCGGTGAGTTGATTAGGTAGGAGCACTACTGAAATTCCGTATTTAAGTAATAATAATCAGATCACATACATTTAAATACGTATACACACCTAACATGTTTTGACGATGACGGAAATGGAATTTTCGAAAAAAATGCAAAACCTTTTTTTCCTTTCCTCACAGATGAATATTATTTACAAAGAAATCAAAATTGTAGTAATAATAATGACTTTCGTTGTTTGTGATATCAATTTCTGTTTTCTCATTATCATTTAAGCATACATAGATACATAATAATATTATCTTATGTGCGGCTCATGTTTCAGCATATGGTTTCCTTCCGTCTGCACCACCTCTCTTTCTAACTGGCCTGCTTGGTTTCACTTGGTTTTGGTTGTAGTGCCCTTAAAAGAGTAAAAAAATCGAGGGGATGGTTTGGTTTCGATTGGAAGGATATCAAAAAATGTTCATTATCTAATCTCCCATTAGGATAAATAAGTAGTAAGTACCATTCATTCCATTGTCTTGAAAATTATCATCAAGATTTTTGGCAATTGTAATTATATATTATAATCGCATTCTTTTAAAATGACAGCTAGAAAGAGAGACGGTTGGATATGATAGACTACGGATAAGACTCTAGAACTGGTATCAAGTATCGCTCTAAATCAGTCAAACGCAAATAAATGGGACATGTTGCACAGAGCAATCGATCATAATCTATCTGGTGAGCGATGGATTTTCTTTTCACTGTTCATCATCCCATATCTCATCCTGTACCATCACCATCACCCCTGAAGGTGAATTCGAACATGTGCCTCATTAAAACGAGACATGGCATGAGCAAGAAGAAAATCATATTATCTTCTTCCGTTGAATGAAAGGGGGTTTTTTCATTTGAAGATTTGTCAAAGTTTTGATGGCACTACATATCTAATATTAATTCAGAGAGTTTTTAAGGATTTAAATGGTGTTCATGAAACGCACATCAGCACTAGCACAGTACATGCAGTGATTTTTCTGGCGCAATGTCTTTTTAAGCTATGTACATATGTATGTATTCCGTTTAACGGAATGGAATGGTTTGGTTGAATATTAATTTCCCTCTACTATAATTTCTCTATCTCCTCCTCGAGACCGAAAAAGAGCGATTGCTGGGCACGCTTTAATATGACATTTCCTCTTTGCATAATTGTAATGTAATATTAGGTATTATGCTCAAGCTGTTTTGTTCTTAGCCAGAGCTAAGGAGAAAAAAAACCATAAATAATATTTTTTTTTGTGGGAAATTCTTGCGAAAAATATGGTGCATTAAAATGCGATAAAATAAGTAATATGACTTTATCTAACGTTTCATTACAATTTTTTCAAAATATTCACCAACGCAGGCAGAAGTGATGGGTCTCATCATCCTCTATATATGATTTACTTAGAAAATAGAAATTTGAGCTAGTCATTGACTTAAGTCCGTGTTTAGTCTAACCTACTGTTATAAATTTAAAAATAACTGATAAATTTGAAAGCAAATATTTTAAAACAGACAAACATACAGTGGACAAAACAAAGCTTTTGTGTTCCGATTGGCAGGGAGAAATACTTCATTTAGGTACCTGGTATACCTGTACGATAGGAAAGGTGCCACCTTAAAAACAAAACAACTGCGCACGTTTCTGAACTTGCAAATCAAAACTACTTGCAAGTACATAGCTTGAGCTTGCCTTATTTTTATGATTATTTACCATGTTGTTAACTTTTAATCCAATCAAATCAAGTACTTGTCTTATTTCTAGAAAAAAAATGATGAATTTTCCCGTCAATTTTTACTAACGTTATCATCTGTACGATAGGAAAGGTGCCACCTTAAAAACAAAACAACTGCGCACGTTTCTGAACTTGCAAATCAAAACTACTTGCAAGTACATAGCTTGAGCTTGCCTTATTTTTATGATTATTTCTTGTCAGATAATTGAAAAAGGAAATGGCATTCCGTTGGAAAATATTAAAAACATTTTATGCCTTTTAAGAGGTTCGTATTTTTCATTGTGAGCATTTCTTATTGAGCCATTTCTGATATCGGTTTTAACACTTTTTCTCTTCAAAAAAATGCTCAATTTTTCTCTCTCTCTTCAGATGAAAGTAAATTCAGGTACATACATACATGCAGTAATAATACAGTAATTTAAGCATGCGGCACGCTACAAGAATAAGACTCTCGACTTCGACTGGACACACCGGATGTGTGGACTTGTTTTTTTCTGAATATATAGCGTCGTGTTTCTTCTCGTACTTATGTATATCTTTTCATGCACCCTTCTTCTATTGTCAGGAGAGAGGCCAAGCAACATGGCTTAGGTATTATATAATCGAATGAGCACGCATGCATGCAAACAGTACTTTTGAATGCAACAACATTTTTTAACGATTTGATCTCTCACAACGAAACAGAGAGCCTTGTTCGGTTCCGTGATAGGAAATAGAAAAAGAAAGAAAGGATGATTGTGTAACGCATGGCTTATCATTCCACTTGACTATTATTATTATTTTTTTCCTATGACGATTGCAATTACCATTATTTTAGTGAGCAAGAAGAACAAGCGTCAAGGGACACGGGGACGCGGACGTGTACCTCTGTATCTCAAAATTTTTTTTTTCCAAAATCACGGGAAGCTGAAATGGTGCATAGAAATCGAATGAAATCATAAAATCAATTCGAAAATATTTTTTTGCTCTAATTATGCTACTTTTAGAAAAGTAATTTTACATGTTGTTCGCAACCATGTTGTTAACTTTTAATCCAATCAAATCAAGTACTTGTCTTATTTCTAGAAAAAAAATGATGAATTTTCCCGTCAATTTTTACTAACGTTATCATCACCTCTTATTGTTGTGGATCGAGTCCTCAATATACATAAATTAAATGTGGCTAATAATGTTTGGCTGGCGGAAATCTGGTAATTTAAATACCAAGCGTATTACCACATACTTTAAAATAATTCTCCATTTCTCCACTCAAACAATTTATGTGTAATCGTGTAATAATGGCTTGTAAAACACATCATTCTCCTTTTCCTTGATTACAATGATGTTGCTGATCGACTTGTTTTCTTTTCTCTTGAAATAATAATAATAAAAAAAACAAGACAAGAAAACGAGTTTTTTATTTCGTCATCATGATCAAAGCACATGCTCCACACAAATTTTTTTTCGAATGCATATCATTAAAGCTGATATTATATATTTAAAAAAATGTGAAAATCTCCTGCTCTTGTTTTACCCTGTGCATCTGCTATATATATATAAATATTGAGTTCTAATTTTATATTTTTAGAATAAAAATCAAAATTAAAGTTACCTATTCCGCGTTATCAAGAGAAAAAAAATATACACTGTATTGGATAATATGTAGAGAAGAGAGATAAACAAAACAAGGTTTGATCATTTCTTCAACAGAAATGCATTATTGTATAATTTTTCCGGAGTGAACAAGACCTAGACCTGTGTGAAAAATTCTCGTTTCGTGTAGATTTAGATTCTCGTGTAAATGTTTGTTACTGGAACATTTATTTCAATAAAAAAAGGTAGGAGCAAGCATACAATAATATATTTTATATTATTTTGCAGGGCAGCCTTTAACATTGTCGGTTTCTCTTTCAGCAACATATTTATTTCGTATAATAATACAATGCGCCATTATATGCATCCGTTTCTCTTAATTCTGCTCCCGTGTAAAAGTAGCATACATAGGTAATATCCATTTCTTATCAATCCATAAGACAGAATATTATTACGACGAGTTTGATTTTTCACGGTTCAGTTCACAAATCTTGCATTCCGCAGATAAATAAAAACCTGTAAGGTTTCCTGTTTAATAAAAAAGTCGAAGGCGAAACGCGCAAAAAAAAAGAAGTGTTCCACTCCACATGGCCGTAAAGTGGTGGCGGGTGCGGGTGGCGTGCTTACTTACGAAAAAGGGAAACCTGCTGCTGCCGAGAAACCTCCTTTCCAAATCGTATAATATTCTCATACGTATCAATACCTCAGTATCTTTATTGACGTCAACAATAAATCCTCTCGGTAGCTGGTAGCAAAAGCAGTTTTCACTCACGTATCTACTCTAAATGTATTCCGGATCGCTCTGCTCTGGTGCGGTGTTATTAATTTGTACTGGTAA
This sequence comes from Seira ritae, assembly GCA_027744415.1. Taxonomy (NCBI): domain Eukaryota; kingdom Metazoa; phylum Arthropoda; class Collembola; order Entomobryomorpha; family Entomobryidae; genus Seira; species Seira ritae. The sequence goes on along the minus strand of JAHZNI010001821.1, from coordinate 1,995 downwards.
ATCTTTTTGATGGTAAGCTTATCATCGTTGGAGCGTGAAAATCTCAAGCATATTTTTATTTCTAAAAGTATTAAACGCTATCAACATGGATTTAATGAAAAAGACAAAAGGAAATCGAAAAAAATGCTGCAGCAGTAGATATTTTCTGCATGCTTAAAATGATTCGGCTTCTAATTGGATGAAATTGGCAAACCTATTTGAATTCCTAGAAGAAATTTATGTCTACTTGCTAATCTTCAGCATTTTTCAAAAGAATTTCCACTTTGTATTGTTACCAAACTATTTTTTTTAAAAGAATAATTCCAGTTAGGGAGGAAGTCTCAGAGAGAAAACCTGAGATACCGTCAGGGAGTGAAGGGATTTTTTTCATATGTACATAAATATAGTTATTGTTCCTATTCATTAATGTACTTTACATTACTTTAAGATTAAGGCATTCTGGGTATGATCTAACTTATTCAGAGGAAACGATAGAGTAGATATCAAGATGAAAACGAAATCCAAAACAAGGCAAAGTCCTCACAAAACCAAAATGAAAAGAATGTGAGGAGCAAGAGTTGTTATGTTATGTTATGTTGTTGTTGTTGTTATTCTTTGGTTTTTTGAAGAAGAAAGGGAAAATCTGTATAGGTATTGCATTGCACGAATGCTTTTCTCTTCCGAAAAAAAATATTTAGTGGCTCAAGCTCTTCGAAAGAAGTGGAGTGGAGGAGAGTTGCCCTCTAATGAAATGATATATTATTCAAAAAGCTCTTTTTCTTCGACTTTTGTTGCGCAACTTTGGAGGAAAAAAAATTAATGTTTTCTCTTTTCCCCTGTTGAAGCTATATATTTTCAAGTGTTGCACAAGCATATAGAGAGCCACATCACCTGAGAGAAAGAGTGTTTTCTCTCTTGTTGCCCAAAAAAAGCAGCCTTGCTTCATTTTCTTCCGCTGTCTTTCCCGCAAGGGGCTGTCCATAAAATACGTAACGCCAATAATCACTTTTTCAGACCCCCTCCCTCCCCCCTCGTCACGCTGTTTGTCATATACGAATGTATGGAGTGTAACGCTTGGTCCAGACCCCCTCCCTCCCCCTCAATGCGTTACGTATTTTATGGACAGCCCCTAATGAAAATCAAGGCAACTTGCCTCAGAGAGACTGAATAAAATGTTCTTGCATTCCATTGAGGTTCTTTTATTTGTCTTCTTAATTTGTCTCTCATATTATGCATTGTAAGTCTGCATTTAATGTACATACATGCAGTATCAAAAAAAATCCAATTCTTGATTGTAGAGTAGAATCAACTTTATTTCTGCCTTTTACCAATGCATACAACGGAGCACAATGACATTATCATACATTATGATGATGAAGGAAAGCAAGAATATTAATCATGTTCCCTGTCTGTAAAAAAGAAAATATTATTTGAAATCGGTAGGGTTACATATTAATATTATTATATTATATATGCTTGATATGATTATGTATATTATGATATGCAGACATGACTTCACATTATAGAATAGATGGCTCACATAATATAATTAATAAATACTGTTGTTTTAGACTCAACACTGGCATAGAAAAAGCATTTTTATACCTTTGTTTTAACTAAACGGGGGTGGCAGTGTTGGTGGTGTAAGTGTTGTTGCTGCTGCTGGTGGCGACAACGACGATGTAATACATTTTGCCGTATTCAGCGAAGGAGAAAGAGACTGACACGGACAGGAACACGACATAGGGTTTCCCTCATTTGTGTACGGCGAGTACGGGAAATTTCTCCCTAAAAATCAGTGTTTTCTGTTCTGTTGCTCTTGTTCGTTTAGTTTATTTGGCTTTGGCTGGCTAGTGGTGAAGAAGTTTTGGTGTAATAGCAAAAAAGCGCTATGGCTGTAATAATCATAAAATAATATGCTACACAAGAAAAGGAGCTAAAAAATATGTTTGCATACTTCTTTCTCGCATCAAACAATCCCATTCATCCCATGAATCCTATTAATGCAATGCTGTG
>JAHZNI010001819.1:0-10665 GCA_027744415.1 Seira ritae | reverse complement strand
AATGTCTATACTTCGGAAGTGCTCTACTTATGCAATAAATTGATCGTTATTTCATTCTGAAATGTTAATTTCTCTGGAACGGTTCAAGATATTCAGGTTGGGTTTTCTGCATTCGATTTCTAGCGCCATTGCGGTTTTTATCACATGTTTTCCTCTTCGTATCTACTTGCTTTGTTTATTTCTGCAATAAACTTATCAACATGCCAACTTATTGTCACCGGATTATCAATATCGGTTTGGTATTATTCACAATAGCTTTGCTACTTCGTCGGCCCGTCCGACTACGGTTTTGTTGTGTATTGAAACTTTCTATGAATACAAGTTCTTCACAAGATGTGCAACAAGTTTGGAAGCATAAATTGGTAAAGAGATTCATATTCATATCCTTAGCTAAATTACAGCCGAACAAAGTATTCATATAAGCCTAGTTAAGAAGTGTCATTAAAATAAATCCAGTGCTCCGATTATAACAAAAAGCATATCCCCATTAATGATTAAATTGTTCTCTTCGATCTCGTAATCGCATCGACCTCCCGCAGAACTTTCCATTCAACGCTCCCAAAATAGCTATATGACAATAAAGGTCACCTTCACCTTATCAGTTTCGGAATTGGTGGATGCATTTACATATGTACATGTAACCATTCACGAGGACAGGTTATCATCAAGTTAGGCGCGCGTAACAAGTTATGGACTGAAAGACTTCTCTCAGCTAATACATGGCTTCCAAGAACGTAAATAGATAGTAGTTCTAGTAAAATTAGCCAAAATGCTGGAAGAGATAGCTTATGCGACTAAAATTTTCAGTATATCGATCAGTTAGAAGCTTTAGCGGGTGCTCTATGATATTTCATTTCGAAGATTGATATGTACTTTAATTCAAGCAAATTTGTTTTTTCAGGGTTAAGCAAATTGCATTTTCTATATTAGTCATTTGAACATTGAATACGACTCGATTTATTCCAAAGAACATTTCCGGATCCGTCAAGGTCAATACATGTATTATAGAAGCCCATATATGTACTACAATATGACTTTAATCATAATAAAATGAAATCATGCAACATCAATAAGCTAATTATATTATATTGGCAGCTACAAAAACATACATTTCATGAAAAACATGTCAATTTTTCGTAATTGCTGTTAACTGTTAACTATATCAAGGTCATCCAGTACTCATTTACAAGATACGAATATGAATGAGCAACTAAAAATGTTTAACATGAACTACATATTACAGCAAGACAAATGTAGTGGTGTAGTCAAGAATTGTCATTAAAATATCCGGAGTAGAATGCTTCTTAAATTCAAAGAACGGGCCGATTGCATAACCCAAGCGAAAGCAACTTCTCAGCTCCCTCCTTTGCACCGATGATCCCCTTCTCCCTCTCAAGTTCCTATTCCAGTAGTCGTAGAATTCCTCGTACCTCTCAAAGACTTTCCCTCCCAGCGGTCCCAGAATAGCAATGATCAAGGTCACCATGATCGCTTCGGCTGTAGCGAATGCATAAAGTAGCATGGGCATCTTGCCGAAGTTTTGAAGGCTACGTAGTACCCCGACACTGTCATGCTGATCCCAATGAATATGAGGGTTGGCGCATACCACAGCACGTCATCATTCGAGACGATGATACCAATATGAGCTTGTCGGAACCTGAAGAAATACCCTCGCCAGGATTCATTTTTTCCATGACAACGACACCGAGCTGGGCGAAGTTTGGCCATTTTTAGCAGAGTGGTCTCGNTTAGCAGAGTGGTTTCGGTGCTGGAAATTGTTGCAAGGAGAAACTGAAGACTGGTGCAGGTTCCACAGACCAATGTGAATGTATACCATAAACTTGCAATCAATTTCCGGTAGATGATGGGAAATGTGGAGTTTGGGATCCCAGAAAGGAGAAGCTGCATGGGGCAGAAGGTCACGAAAAATGGTAGAACTACGGCAATCACGCTCGCTATTGAGAACACGCCGCAAAAGCAATACACGAATATTTCTTGGAATGTAGGCTTCCCCTCTCGAAGTACTTTAGCTTTCAGTCCGAGAGCTTGGATCTTTTCATTTTGAATCCAGCAGTATTGATGAGCTCGGGTGTAGACCGTGTAGGCTGTAACAGTGGCCAAGGATCCGAAGCAGGTAATGATGGAGTAGATCATTAACATTACCATGTTGGACAGCCAACTTCCTCCCATGACTTCCCTAAGAATTACAGTGAATCGGAAGAGGGCATAGAATACGTATGAAAATGAAGCAACGTACCAGGGAAACAGGGTAGGCCAATGGGTGGGGGTTCCCAGTTTAGGATTGGGGTAAACTTGATGAGTTTCCGGGGAATGAAGAATGGGCATTTCGAGAATTGCTTGCAATAGTTGCTGGCAATTGATGTACGCTGTTGTGAACGCCATTTTGGGAACAGAAATACAGGTCAGTCAGCACATTCGAGTCTAGTCATGAACAAAAGTAATTAAGTGGACCCGAATGAAAAATGATTGTTCTCAAATTGGAATTGTACATATATTAAAACCGACAGGGCAAATAGGATTTTATTGAAACAATTATATAGCATGTTAAATATTATTTAGTCGTAGTCAAGTCATAAAACACGTTTGATTTAGACTTAAATTGTTATACATATCAAGCCATCTATTTGTTTCTGCATATGAGAAACAGAGTTTATTATTTTTTCTTGATGATTTTCATGCTTACGAAAAGAAAAGTTAAATTGACAATTTCGTAATTTTTCATTACGATTTTTTGTTTCTCATTTTGTTACGCAGTTTGCATCTTCTGGAGAAGACAAAATAATTTTGTATTCTTTCATCGAATGCTCTCATCAAACTTTTAACAGAAGCGCTGGTTTCAGGGTTTGCATATATAGTTTAGCGTTTCGCCCCATTATCAAAGTGCTTCATCTGCAGAAGGAGTGATTGGATGGTATATTTTATGGCCCATGTTTAACATTGAGGTAATATTTGAACGGCCCCTTTACAACAAAACAAAGGTTATCGTGTAGTCGAGAACGGTGGTTAAAATATCCGTGGTTGACTGCCTCTTAAATCCGAAGAACGGCCCAACTGCATAAACCAAGCGGAAGCAACTCCTCAGCTCCTTCCTCTGCACGGATGATCCCCTTCCCCCCTTCAAGCTCCTATTCCAGTATTCATAGAATTCGCCATACCTCTCAAAGACTTTCCCTCCAAGTGGTCCCAGAATAGCGATGACTAGGATCACCATGAGAGCTTCCGACACTGTGAACAGGTAGATGAGCATGGGTGCTTTCCCGAAAGTGGTGAAGGCCGCATAGAAGCCAGCCACACTGAGGCTGATTCCGATGAAAATGAGGGTTGGCAGGTACCACAACAGGATGTCGTTGGAGATGGTTACTGCAATGTGAATTTGCCGGAACTTGTGAAAGAACACTCGCCGCGGCTGAGTATCTGCAGAGAGATTCGTGGTGGGGTGCAGGTCAGCCATTAGTAGGAGGGTAGTCTCGGCGCTGCAAAGTGTCGCCAGAAGATACTGGAGACAGGTACAGGTTCCGCAGATCAAGGTGAATGTATACCACAAGCTTCCAATGAGTTTCCGATAAATGATTGGAAATGTGGATGGCGGTATCCCAGAGAAGAGGAGTTGCATGGGACAGTAGGTCACAAAGAACGGAAAGAGCAAAGCAATTACAGAGGCCAATGAGAACACTCCACACAAGCAATAGACGAACAATTCCAAGATTTTTGATTTTTCCTCACGAGCCAGTTTCCGCTTTAATCCAAGGAATTTGATTTTCTGGTTTTCGGCCCAACAGTATGGCCCAGCGCGAGTTTGCATCGTGTAGGCGGTGACAGTTCCTAGGATTCCGAAGCAGATAATGATTGAGTAAATCGTGAGCATTACCGTTTTTGATAGCCAGTTTCCTCCGAGTATTTCCGTGAGCATTACAAGGAATCCAAATAAAGCATAGAAGAGATAGGAAAATGAGGCAAAGTACCAAGGAAAGAGGACTTTTAGTGGGTTTGGGGATTCCAATTTGGGATTCGGATAGAATTCATACGTTTTAGGGGAATACAGAACTGGCATGTCCAGGATTGCTTGGAATATTTGCTGGCAATTGATGTGGGCTGTGATGAACGCCATGTTTGCAGCAGCAGTGTGACCGAACCAAGATGAGTCAATCTGCGTGGACTTGTGCAGAGAACTCAATTTTGAAAAGGAAGAGAACTTAAAAATTGAATAATTGTAGTATGCATTAGTGTGTACCTATAAGCCTGGAGCAAGTTAGGTGAATTGTTTTTTAAAAATGTTGTCGGGTTAATTTTGTTTTCTTGTAAAAATGACTTTCTTCATAATTGTTTTGATATGGCTATGACCAATTTAGTAATGTCGATTTGAAAGCTATTGTCTCATACTTCCTCGGAATGAAACTAAAGTCCTAAACTCTATGTGCATGACATGACATGCATACTATGTATTATGGGACATGACATTTAGTAAATTGTTCTTATCGTACCAGCTTCTAAATTCATGTACATAAATATGCATTCATGTATAGCAGTTTTGTGCTTTTTAGTAGTCGAAGAAGAACAAAGGGCACGATGGGATTTTGAAGTCATTTAAAAAAATAAGAAAAATGAAACCAACCCAATTTTACGTTATTCAATATTATGCGCATGATAATAATATGTTCTTTCGATTTGTGTGATCTAATTCAATTCTTCTGTTGGAATTGGAGGATTCGAAAAATCCGGGACGAATATTAAATGTTTTGCATTTAATACCTACAGTAGAAATCTCTTACCATAAAAGGACCTCCTCGTCTAGTATGTTTATAGTCATTTCAAAACTATTAATACAGGAAATATCTATAAGGATCAACCGAAAGACGTATGTATGGCACGTTTACAATTAGGAACAATTTAGAGGAGTGATTCAAAACATTTATGAAGCCATGTATTATTTACCAATTTAATTTATTCTTTCAATTTAATTTAAAGATGTGATTCCTAAACAGAGTAGGTAATTTAGGTACTATCGTAAACCTGAAACAAGTTTGACTAAATTAATTTTATTTTCCTATTTTCGGCTAACCTAATTAAATTGAATTGTTGATATGAAATAGTACTGAAAGTAGAAGAATTAGAAACCTCTGCCGATTATGATAGATAACACACAATGGAATTTTCTTGCGTTCAAGTCAACAACACATGCCACACGTAACATTTCTAACAAGCATGTATGCATAATAATAATAACCAAGTTAAGCTTTTTTATGCTACGAAGCAAAATAGCCAAAACGAAGTACAATTTAGTCTGTGCTATCGCTGGAGAAATTGAACGCTTAAAAATTACTTTGTATTAAGAAAAAAGGTGAAAATTGCATTGTTGTACATTCACACTCTCTTTGGAAGGCATACATACCTAAAAAAATCATTAAAAGCAAGGAACAAGTACCTCAACTAGCCTAAAACATGGCATGATTAATCCTTGATGATAAATTCTGATTTGCCGAAAGTTTCCCATTCTCTCCCAAGCAATGATACCTAAACTGATGAAAGTCCCTATCTAATATACTAAAACCACTTGACAGGATTGAGGGATATTCATAAATTATTCAACGCTCGGGGAAGGGTCCAGATCCAGACAGCGCGTTATTCGCTATACATGCATTGATAAATGACAAATAGCGTTACGAGGGGGAGGGGTGTCTCAAAAAAGCGTTTTTTAGCGTTACGTACTTTATTAATGGTTCCTAAACAACTAAAACAAAACAAAGCTATTAGTATAGTCAAGAACGGTCAATAAAATATCCGTGGTCGACTGCCTCTTATACCCGAAGAATGGTCCAACGGCATACACCAAGCGAAAGCAACTCCTCAGCTCCCTCCTCTGCACTAATGATCCCCTTCTCCCTCTCAAGTTCCTATCCCAGTAGTCATAGAATTCCTCATACCTTTCATAGACCTTCCCTGCCAGCGGCCCCAGAATAGCTATGACCAAGGTTAACATGACAGCTTCAGATGTGGTAAATGCATACACGAGCAAAGGCATTTTCCTGAATCCCATGAAGGCTGCATAGGAGCCGGAAATACTCAAAGTGATGACAACGAGGATAAGGGTTGGCAGATAGAACTGCACGACTTCATTTGCCCCGGTCATCAAAATTTGAATTTTCTGGTATGTAGAGAAACATTTCCTCCAAGAGGCATGCACATGCGCATTATTGCGCTTTGGATGCAGATTTTCAATTATGAGAAGAGTAGTCTCCACGCAGGAAATCGAAGCGAGGAGGTACTGAAGACAGGTGCAGGTTCCCGTGACCGTTGTGAATGTATACCAGATGCTTCCTAGCAGTTTCCGGCAAATGATGGGAAATACAGATGATGGTACGCTAGAAAAGAGAAGCTGCATGGGGCAATACGATACAAAGTATGGGAGGAGCAGGGCTATCACGGATGCCAATGTGAATACTCCGCAGGAACCATACACGAAAGTTTCCTTCCAAGACGGTTTACCCTCCAAGCGTCGTCGCCTCCTTTGAAGCCTGAGGATGTGAATTTTCTGGGTTATCTGCCAACAATATGAACCGGCTCTTGTTTGCACGGTGTATACGGTCACTATGGCAAGGAACGCGAAGCAGGTTATGTGGGAGTAAATGATCTGCATCACCATATTTGATAACCAGTTGCCCGCGAGTACTTCCCTGAAGATGACGATGAATCCAAAGAGAGTGTAGAAGATGTAGGAGAATGAGGCGAGGTGCCAGGAAAAGGGGGTTGGACAGGAAGAGGGAGACCCGAATTTAGGGTTTGGATAGAATTTGTGTATGTTGGGGGAATATAAGATTGGCATGTCTAGGATGGCTTGGAATACCTGATGGCAATTGATGTAGGCAAGTGTGAATGCCATTTTGTAAGAATGATGTCTCTACATCTGGAACACAATATGAAATGAGAACTGTACTCCAAGTCAAATTGTCCTTTAAAATTCGATTTTTCGAACTTTTGTCAGCAACTATTTTTCAAAAAAACGGCCAATTGAAATTAATAATATTTTTTTGGGTTCAGCTAAATTATGTTTTGCTATTTACCATCAGGTAATTGAAATTTTGGTTTTAGGAAAAAAATAAGATTCAACTATTTATTCGTAAAATAAAAAATAACTGTGATAGGAAAATGTACTATGCAAAGCTATTCCGAAGCTTTTACGAAATTACAAGACTCTACTGCAATGATAGTTCATACAGGCTACATATGGGTTTAGTTCAGCTAATACACGTAAGACTCTCAAGACTGTTTGAAGGAAAAATGGCTTATGAAAGCATAATATGATTTTTAGAATCAGAATTGATTCTCATGTTTATTGCCTTTTCTGTCAGTCTGACGCTGGACACGATTTAGCTCGATAGGAATTAGATTGAGCTGAAATTAGCTACACATAGAGGGTGGGCCTTTCGCACGATTTTCAGCAAAAAAAAATTTTGGGTTATTGATTTTCAGCAAAAACCGACGAAAACGGCAAAGTTATACAAGTTTTAGTGACAGATGTACGTTGGCAACTCAAAATTTGCGTATAAAAACGACAATAAATATTCGCAAGAATGTGATATGAAGCTGAATTTTAGTACATATGTTGCTATGACAACCAAGACAGATTTGCGCTAAATTTTTCTTCGTAGGCTTGAACGGGTTTATGGAATTCTTATGGACACGATATCTCATGATAGGAACATGATATTGACCTGAAATTTGCTACACATACATAGAGGGCAGGCCTTTCGCTCAAAGCCTATTAAGTTTCAGTCCAAACCGACTGATAGGGGCAAAGTGACTTAAGTTTTAACGACTCAGGTACGTTAAAAAATGCTAAATTACGAATAAAAACTACAAAAAATATTCGCAAAAATCTAATATGAAGCTAAATTTGGTTACAAAGAAACCAAGAAAGGCTTAGACACAATTACAATTGACGAAGTTTATGGACTTCCATTGTTTGAACGAATCAATCGGTTCTATTGTTTGAACTCTTGACTCCGCCTTTGGCATTGGCGTATTTAGTCCCTTTAATCAATTCTGATTCTCACGAAGTTGCCGCATGTAGGTATTTTTAGATATGCATTAGTAACCAAAAGTGCTACAGAACAAAGTTCCATTCCCAATAAGCAATTAATAATGGCATTTGCATTGCTTCCAAGAATTTTCAGTCCAGCGCGTCTAAAATCCAAAAATATTTTTGTCGAGGCAGTATGCTATCAAATCAATCTAGTAAGAAAATTGAATCGGACTATCCATCTTTAAAGACAAAATGTCATTTAAATTACGTTTCATATTCGCAATAGTTTTTATGCTCTCCGTGCCCAGCTACTTGTCCTTAACGAAGGCTGATGTGGAGGACGGCAGAGTCAAAGGAAAACGCGGTAAGCAAGCAAGCATAATGTATTTCCTAAGATTAATGGCATTTTCTGAAGGTCAAGTAATATTTATATAGAGGACGAAGGACAAGATGAGAATGCCCAGCAACAGCAACCCGAGCCTGACGAAGGACAAGATGAAAATGTCCAGGAGCAGCAATCCGAGCCCGACCAAGACCAATCTGAAAGTAAAACTGAAGGTGAAACTGAAGTGAATTCAACTGTCTCTGGTGAAAATGCCACCGCTACAGCGACAGTGCCTCACAATGCCACGGAGATGGACAAGGGAAAATTACGTGACCTCATGTTCAACAAGGAAAGACGGACTTTGCAGGAGACCGGCTACATCAACCGGAAGCAATTAGAGAAAGAGTGCGAGGCAGCGAAGCCATGCTACTCGAGTGGATTAGTCGTGCCCGTATGCGGGAGTGATGGGCGAACGTATGCCAATCCTGGTGTTTTTCAATGCGCTCAGAAATGCATCGAACAAGGAAACGAAGGTGATCTAGAAATGATATACATGCATGCATTTAACGAGACGAGAGCTATTTAATCTGTCATTATTATTATTTCATGTAAGTGTGCTTGTACGCTTGATAGGTCTCAAAGTAAAGCATTTCGGCCCATGTCCTGGTTTCGTGATGCCACCAACGACTTCCACAACTCCACAAACGACGGTCAGAACAACTCCAAAGCATATTACTGGCGAGGACAGGATCCAATTTAGGGGGTTCATTACGAAAGTTTTTAAATGGGTTGGAATGCATGTTCATGATGATGGAGGAGTGTATTTGAATGATGAGAAGGAGAATGATTCGTGATGGAATTTTTAAAACACACGTAGAAATAAGCTTTTGCTTTCCGTCTTGTGCATGACAGTATGACCACTCATTAATGCAATTTTAAGAAGAACCAAGCGGAATTTTATTCCTTTGACTAATTAAGGTTTCTTAAAAAATAACGCCTTGTTTTCAAATTAAATTCGCCTATATTTTTTGTTCTTATGTCCACCTTGAAAATTAGGTATATCGGATTGAATTCGATGAATGTAAAATTATTTTGCATGAACAACTGCAACAAGAGATCCAATTAAAATTATTGTGTATTTTAAGAGAGAAAGGACTCGTTAAAGGTATTTGGCTTCTTGGCTCTAGCCAAACAGTGTCATAAGCATTAAAAAATCAGTATTCAAGATTTCCTCACGGATTGTACTCAAGATGAGTTGTGGTGCCAGAATTATTACAACATTTCCATTTCAGTGGGGAGAATAACTACTTTTGAAATAGTGAAATTTGCCGAGCCATAAAAATTTGCAGATAATGAAAAAATATTTTGCTACCAATAAGATGGTTATAACGCTGCCCAAGAGACTTTAGCTTACCAAAGTAAGTATATCTGTCCTTCCCCTATCGTATCTAGAATAAAAACTATTAATAATTGACCATTTTTAACTGCTTGGGCGGGAGCGACTTTCGAGGAGCCAATTTCTATTAAATAGTTCGTTTGCGCCAAACATTATTTCCTCTACTTATTACATTATAATATGCAGATTTTACGAACGCCCATCAGCTTTTAGGCGCTCGTGTCTCATAATTTTGAAGGAGTTATGGGTGAAATAGAAAATTAATTACTGGTGCAATTCATGCTTGAGTCTCTCCGCCCCTTCTTGCATACAAATGAAGTAATTATTCGGCAGACTTAACAATTTGCCACACGACATGCAGAATCAGATCTTTCATATTCTGACTGACTGGTTTAAGCATAATTTTTATCTATGTACGCATTAATTTCCCCCGTCCTGCGACAAACCGAGTGCGGCTTGTAAATAATATGTTGGTCAAGTAAGCATGAAACCGATTTGTGGTCATGACAGGTCAACTTCAAACCAATTTTGCTTAATTAGCTCTATCTTTCTCTCATTTATTTCCAGATAAGACAAACATTAAGAATCCCAACCCTCTAGTTTACGCCAGACTCTACCGAACCTCATCCATTGACTCCTTGAGTTTATCGTAAAATCACTGTACAGTTTTTGCTGCTGACTTTTCGAATGTACTTGGGAATGGCAAGGACTTAAAATGGCAATATGGAAATCTTATAATGGCAATACCAGCGGCACAATGGCAATATAAAAATGTTTATAATGGCAAGACCTAGGGTAACTGAAATCTTGTTCTGGCAAAAGTGTGAGCAGTCGTTAATCAAGTAACTTTTATTGAATATTTTTGTTCAAAGGAAGAGCTTCGTATGAGAGCTTCGGGTGTAG
>JAHZNI010001818.1:0-21110 GCA_027744415.1 Seira ritae | reverse complement strand
TTTTTTTCAGCTACCGCTTAGCTTTAGTCAAGTGCCAAGTTTCCCTAGTTTAGTCATTCCCATTCCATTTTGCTTCCCTAAAACACGGAGAGTCGACAACTGTTCATCGCCTTTACTTCATCTTGGTCGCTCGGAGAAAGCATATAGGTATGGTTGCGAGAAGTAAGTAACGCTGGATGTCCATATTTTTTATAAATATTATTAACTTTGTGAAGATTTAAACATTTTTCGCATAAAAATTGGCTGTTTGCGTATGCAGTCCTCATCCCATCCCTACTCGTTTTCAAGCAGATCTCAGAATCCATTCAGCGAGAAAGTGCTTTCATTTCCATACATTCCATGTACCCATTTGCTTATCGTTTAATCATTACACTTTAGCTCACATACAAGTTTAATGGAAAAGTTCTATTTTTCCCTTCTCCTTCCCTTAAATTCATCCTTTCGTTTTAGCCATGAAAGAGCTCATGTAATTGTACCGTGTCGTACTTGACTGCTGCTGTAAAAACTAAACTTTTTTATTTGCTAAAAAAAGTCAAGCATTGAGAATTCATGCGACCTAAATTTATGAAGCAGCTACCCTTGAGCCTACTTACTTCCACTTCCACCACCACCACCGGTGCTACCACTACCACTTCATCCTATCCGCTTCCTTTTTTAACTATTCGATTCGTTCAAACGATTTTCCAGGTTCTGGCATAAAAAAGAAATGCTGCAATGTATTCATGAAGATCTCTCCCTGGGGAAGTAGCAAAGCAAGGAGCAGGTTTGGTCTTTGAGTCCTTGTGACAATTCTTTGTGTTAGACTCTACTAAAAGCCATAAAGCAACCAGTGCATTTCCTTATGCTTAATGGTATAATCAAATTGAGCAGTCACACATCCTAATTTGTACAACGTTTTCAGGTTCAAGCGGAATACTAACCAGCCACATCACTCTGGGTGTGGAATAAGCAGGTAGGCAGGTTGCTTTACGAAAAAAAGTATACACACGAAACTTTTACGACTACGAATAGTTACAATTAAGAGAAAGTCATCTTCTAAATTCCATAACGAAAGTAGAAATAAAGTTAAGCCATACGAAAATTAGAAATGAAATTAGTCAAATTATTAAGTTCATTAAAATAAGTATCATAGAGAAGGCTTGCGTGTTTGCCTGCATAAAGAAAAAACGTTTTTAAGTCCTCATTTCACTTTGGTAAGAAGCACAAGAACCTTATACGCTACCTGCACGAAGGACACATTAGTTAAAACAAAAGAAATCCACTACGTTGTCAAAAAATACAATGGGAAACATACATAATACTGCTGGAGAACGGAACTATCAATAGATAAATATTGCGCATAAATAAGTATAGGACCTTCCCCAAGGGAAATATTGCTTTCACCAAATTCACTTCAGCAACAAAAACGCGATTTGTGGAGGATAAACGGAAAACTATTTCTGTTTCTCCCAAGACGACTTAAGATGGCTTCAACAGAAAGCGTATCTGTATTGGGATGATTTATTTCTCTCTCTGTTTCCTCTTTTGTTCCAGTTTCGATATGAAGTGATGCAAAACCTTATTTGAGTATCTTAGAGCTAGCCACATAAATCATTTATCCTGCCCAAATAATAGATGACGGGTAATTAATAGTCCACGTGAACAAAAAGGGTGGGAGAAAAGAAATGCTGAACGAGAGCATTTCTGCTACATACATACAGGAAACCGGTAAAATTCGCTTCTTTCTTTTGTATGATTTATTGACTAAAGTAAGGATCTTAGAAAAGGAGAAATAATTATCAGTTGATATCAGTAAAACGCGCTTTTGAATAATGAAAATTAAACACCAATGAGTGCACAATAGAAGCAAGTAATGGAAACACTCACTCGTTAGTCCCAATCTCATTTAAAAAGTCTTATTATGCACCTACACGCTAGGAATGGAAAAAGAGAAAGGTGGAAAAGAAAACCATTTTCTTTTTAGTCTTTATTCCTTAGTTTTTTATTACTCCGTTTTAATTTTTCATTCATGAATATTTGAATGAATTAGAATACGTTTCTTTTACATATTCCTTCAAATCTGCATCATTGAGGAGGAAAAGCTATTTGTGAAATTGCTTTTTTAATTTTTTATGACTTTCCGCTTCCCTAATTTTTTTATTTTGAAGGCAAACTAATTTCACATTATTGAATACTTCAGTAATAATGTATGCAAGGCAAGGTATTTGGAAATAGGAGGTTTTTGATAGAATTTCCAGAAAATTGAACCTTTTGGTCAGGTAAATGGAGAAAGGCATGCATGCTGACTTTCCAACCGTAGACGAGTAGGTGCACTTTTATTGTCGTGAGTTGGCAATAACTTCATTTCGCTAGGCCATAGTTTAGCAATAGTAGTATTACACCTTGCCCTGCCCGTCTACCATGAAGGTCAACTTTTTACAGCCTCACGTTCCTTTCTTCCTTTGGAAATATGGAGAACTTGTCATTTATGAACAGTGCAAACTTATTTGAGGGCGACACATACACAAATACTAGGCATTATACATGCCTAGGTAGGCTTTAAAAATCCATGTGTAAAGAGAAAAGTTTTTTATTTCATCTTAAAAGTTCCTTCTGGGGAAAAATCGGGACATTTTATGACTTCAAAGTGGAAGTTGGGAAAGACAACTCGAGTTTATTGTCTGTCATCTTCATAAAGTACAAATGAAAAGCGTGCACGATACCTGCCTGCATGTGCGTTTTATTATCAAGAATTGAAAATATGTGAAATCTAGAAACGATGAATTTAATAACATAGGTACACTATTTTCAGTATTTTCACCCAATTGCAAACTTAAGCTTTTTTAAGCTGATGAGATAGGGCAAGAAAAGACGCTTACGAATATTACATTTCGAAGAATATTGCATTTTTTACTTATGAAGAACACAGAAATTGAAGTAATATTGTAAAAGGATACGAATATGAAGACAGAGAAGAATCTCTGGATTTATTTTCCCCTTAAATGTGAAAGTTCCACAGGAAAAAATTTGCAAACGAAATTCATCAATTTGCAATGTATACCTTGCAATCTACAGCGAGCGAATAATTTTTCTTCATGAAATGCTTCGTTTTGCAACCAAAAGTATTATTTTGTCATTGGAAAATCAAAATTTCTTGCAAAAATGAGAGTCAACTACATATATACACGCAAGGTTCACAGAATATTAGAGGGATTTTAAAAGATAATTGCAACTTTTCTCATGAGTTTAAGGAAAATCAGGATTCGTAGAATTAGAAAATGGTAAGAGGTAAAAATAGTCTCTTCCCGTTCCTTATGGAACTCAGACATCTTCCTAGTGAAATCCTTGTTAAGAAACAACTACGTGGATCAATCACATTGTGAAAGCTCAATAATAATCATCAAAGGAACAGCCTGCCAATACTGCACACATTCCAAGCAATCGGAGATAAATAAAGACTAAAAATATAAATTAGAGGAAAGCATTCTCTTCTTTTTCCATCGTCAGCAAGCATACTAAAAGGGAAAGAAAAGTGATATGATTTACCTCGAAAATGTAGTCTGATGTATGCATGCACGACTCATTCGTGTTCACATTTTTGAAATGTATGCATAATAATATTTTTGGTCTTGTCAAAATGTAGTGCTGCATGGATTCGTAACAGAAAACGAAACTCGACACACTCACAAGAGTCGGCGACTCTTTCATCATGAATCTATTTGCTTTTCATCACCAGCTGGTGTCCTATAAACAAGCTGGTTGAATAAATGTTCCCGTTTCACTGGAACTGTATCGAAATGAAATACGGGTGGACGGATTTAGTCTACTCCCACTTTATTAATTTTCTGTTGTTTGTTTGTCAATATGAAAAGAGGAAATGTATGCTACCTACAATGCAGTCATTCGTTTTACTCTCAGTCGAAACGCGACCTCGTTGAACCTGTATTTGGGCGAGAAGTAAATAATGAATTTAACGAAACTTGATTTGCTAAAGTTAATTTCATTAAAAAACGACACTGAAGAATTATTAAAATTATGTGCCATAGTCATAATCGCAGTCTCATTAGTCATCTCACTTTCATGAGCAATGAAAAATTGAAATTGTCAGGAACCGAATGACTAGTTTCGTTCGTCTTCATCCACGTTGAGCGGTGACAAGCCCCTGTTATTTTAATGAGGATACGGAATCAATGTCTCGCTTAATTTGGAACATACTGCAAGCAATAAGAATCCTTGAAGTTTTAGTGTTGCTGACGTATACGTACGTGCTCTCATTCACACGAATGAACAACATATTAAACCTTTATTACAGATTGTGGGCATATGAAGAATTTCATTTTGATAATTGAAAAAAGTAGGTGCTTTGAAAATGATATCGAATACAGTTCAAAAGATCACCTTTTAGAAACACTGCTAGGCTGGGAGCAAGATACGTTATTCTTCCACATCTCTGCTTTCTTGACACAAGGCGCTTTCATGCTTTCCTTTTAGAATTATTATACAGATGTGAGAGGAAAAGCTCGCTATTAATTTTATTCTTCAACTATCATTTTTAGCAGAAAGGGTATATTTTCTCTCCTTTTGTTCTTTTTAGTACGCATGAATATACATATGGGCATACGTACTTAATTTATATAACCAACCGATTAATTTCACATTATGCCAATTTCGGGTTCACATTTCCGAATTATGCATGCATGAGGGGCTTGACACGCTCTTTATTAATTTGACAAGTATTAGATGCATGACTACGTGAGAAAAGTGGATTCAAAATTACTTGAATAAATACCAGTTACATTACATGGTCTTGGTAATATGATAATATGATATCGCTTAAAAATGTATTCTGCCAGTTATCGTCATTTGCCTCTTTTTTCCACTGAATTTTAGAACTGAATTACCATACAACAGCCATTATCCGAATTCTGGAGTGCCAGTGAAACTTCACAATGCCTAATTGGAGGGATCCTTGAGGCTGGGCGAAATTCGGAACAGGATATATAATGATTGCTGAATTTGTCGATTTTTTGACTCTGCAGAAAACGTTTAAATTGGCCCTTTTAATCACATTTCTCACAAATGAAAGACGTTTCATTACATTTTTTATGTCCTAGAGGCAAAAGTAGACTCCTTTTTTATATTTTCCTACGAATTGGCGGAAAATTGCTGTCCATCAACTTCATACTAAGTACATGACGTTCCATTAAATCATTCCGATTCATCGGCAATGCTTACAGTCAATCAAAAATGAAGGAGCTCTAAAGTCGTCCGTCCGTAGTCATTTTTATTGTAACTTTTCTCCCTCGTGAATCGGACACTTTCTCGATAACCTTACATTCTTTCCTCTCTCTCTAGCATCTGCTACAACGTACAGAAATGAGACTTCTGGCATCTAATTCTCTAGAAGAACCTCTTTTCCTTTATTACAGTTTAACAGGTACGACAAGAAATTGATGCACTGACAAATGTGCGACTCTTTGAGATCTCAAGAGCGTAGTCATGCCAAGTTCAATTACAATTCTAAGTAAGTAGGTACGTGAACTCTCTTATAAGAGGTTTAAGTAGGTACGGTACTACTGGTACCGTACTAGTAGTCAATTTCATTATATTAATACATAAAGACCTATACACATTGAGCTATACCTAAGTATACCAAACACATTCCATGTTTTTCAAATTTTGCTGAGAAACTTCACTGTGATCGACTAGGTACTTTCCGTTTGCAAACACTTGTGTCTATAATAAAGCAAATGTATAGGATCGCACTGATAGGCATTGCCAATACTTCTTAAATCCAACTATTATATGTAATTGTTGGAGACTCAGTTATTTCAGCAGGGCAAAGCCATCATTCCTAACCAATTCAATATAAGATAGTCTGATCATGTATCAATTACTTATGAAAACAAAAAAAAATATGCAGCGGGGTTCAAAGTAAAGTTCTCAAAGGCCAAGTTAGTTTATATACAGCAGACAGGAACAAGTAGAATGCATTTCATTACATTATATGTGATGCTTCCCAGAAATGATTTGCCAGGAGGAGAGGAATAGAAACTTCCGCTGATGCCATTACCAAACTCCCGCTCGAAATGGACTTTCAGTGCAACACATCCTGTTTTTGCTGATGCCCCAAGCAATTCTAAATGTCACTACCCTGTCCGTAGTATTCGAAGTGTGCGTTCCTAAATACTCTCGACTTTGAGGATGTGGGGAAAGCAGAAAGAATATATGTAGTCTAGCGTCTACTCATCGCAAATAAAACCGACTTCATTCTCATCGAATTCAATATCCTTTGCAACGGAAGGATGCCACTGCTTTAAAAAAAGCAAGGCTTCCTTTAGTTCCTTTTCTTCGAGTAGAGAAGGATTCGATAGAGATGGAGAAAGTTAAATAATTCAAAAGGGAGAAAGGGTGCCGTTTTTGTTGTCCGTGTTTGTATTATGGCTTTGCGAATGAGTATTATGAGAGAACTGAGAACGATGTTTCTTTTAACCTTGTTAACATACCTCCATCTAACTCGAAACCAGGGGATAAAAAAGTTGGAACGTTAATGAAGCATTCATGCAATGCCTGTAAGTCTAGGATTTAACGCTTACTCTACATGCCTCCAAATGAGGTGAGCACGGCACGAGCATTTCACAGAAGTCTTGTTTGTGCTGCAAAAATAGTCCTCCACTAACTTTCCTTCCTTGCCTGACTGACAGCAGTCTTTAAGTTTTACAAAGTTTTTGAGCTTCAATAAAATACCAAAGCACAAAAAAGTAACTGTATAAAACGTGATTCCAAAGTGGAAAATTCGAAATAGTAAACGCTGGCAATGAGGTCAAGAACATTTGGAATTGAAGTAGAGTAAACGAATAAAATAAATAAAAGTTCACAAAAAAGAATTACACACTTTTATGGCACCATTTCTGAGCAAATATTGAAAACTGAATGCATGTCGAAAGGCAAAGTGCAAATATTAGCAAAGTAACAACTCAAGGAAGGTAAAATCCCATCATTCTAGGCATAAGTTCATATATGTAAGTACATATGTATATCTCTTATAATTGTACGTTTCTCATTGGCGGAAAATATTTGAAGGCATGACATGTAGCTGAAAATTACACATGTTCGATGATGGCAGAAAATAGAGGATAGATTGTCACATACATTTCATCATGCTTCGAAACACGATATTCATGGAGAAAATTCATATACATATGCATTTTATATCAGAGGAAAATCTAAGATGGCATGATCCTATTTTCTATCTTTGTATCATGAAAAGCTTTCAAAGATTCACGGCATGGAAAACGCATGAACATGGAATCACAATTTTCCAACGGTAAACCAACTTTCTCATAGTCCAAAAGCTCGAAATGAAGACGAGGCTCCCTAGAACCGAAACGATGCATACTACTGTAAAGAACCAAAATAAAAAATAAACGCAGCTTTGCATTTTGCATCCAAAGAATGATGTTTGGTGAGTTTCACGATAGTAGGTAAACATAGTCCTGTTATATTTCTACCACGCTTTATTGTACGTGCTTATATTAAGGCGTTTTGAATTTTTGAAGAATAATAAAAATACACTTTACTCCTAAGGGCTTACTCAATGACGTCTTTGTGAAAGTCAAAAAGCTATGGGAGTTTATTCAAATATTTAGTGGAATTAATTTGCATAATATCTCCAATCTAAAATATATGTAAATTATGTACATAATGTACATATAAGAGTAAATCATCATGACTCGGATCCGAATTTTGCAAGCTATCGCGCAATAATATATGTCTCGTCAGGTCTTCAGAAATTGTTTACTTCATTTCCTTTTTAAGTATTGCAATCAAAATAAAGATATCTTTCAAAGTGAAAGTTATTTTTAGCAATAGAATTTTAGTTGGGATCAACAATAGTCTATATTCACCTAACATACATTTTAAAAGAGGTTGACGGACACCTTTTTTTCGTTTCTATTGTATTTTCATCAAACTTCCTGTCACACTTAACGCCTCACTCAAGAGCCTGTACATTTGTGCAATACTGTCACACAAAAAGTCTGTTTCCAGTCGAACCTGAAAAAGGTGGAAATGGAAGGTAGTTCTTCTAAAATGATAGAAAAGTGTCACAAACTGAATTAAAGAAAGTGTTTTCTGTATCTTCTCCCTCATGTTAAAAAAGTCCATGAATTTTTTTCCTAGGATGGCCGCATTTTCATCATCCGTTTTTCTTTTTTCTTGAGAAAGCTCAACTTGAAGTTTCGATAGTATTTTTGTATGCTCCTTTCATTCTCTTTTGCATGGAAAGCGAAAGCAACCAAACTTCTTGAGAGTTCAGTCAGGAGCATTACTTACCTTTCTGAGTGTTAAGTCAACAACATGTGCCATGGCCAACGACTACATATTTTATACAGATTCGACATTCTACTACATATAATACAGCTGGCTGGCTGGCTCTCGCGGAATACTCTCTAGTACGGCACAAGTAAGGTCGGAATGTAAACTTCGGCACATTGTAATGTAACTCGTTTAAAAGAAATATCTAGTAAATGCATCGATCCTTCCTAACAAGTTGAAGGGTCCTTCTTCCCCACTTTGGATAAAAAGCCTGATAGACTTCTACCTCTTGAGAAAGAAAGGTAGAAAAAAGGATTGTAATGAAATCTAAAGTTTCATCCTCTATTCTTTAAGAAGATAATACGTCTTCTTTCAAGCTAAGCAACTTATATAGCTTTGGCGTTGGCAGGATGAGTAAGTAAACTTTGATGATGTGATGCGATCCCATGAACACATCTGCATGAGCCAGAAGCAAGTGGAAAATTCAACAGTTTTATGCTTTCCGCATGTACAGTATAAAAAATTCTATACAAATATTACCCACTTTTACTTTTCCTCCTTCTTTGCCTTCACGTTTCCTGCGTGAAGCCACAAAGACAAAGTGATGTAACTGTCATTCGTTCAGGGTACATGAAATATTTTCTTCGCTCTACGTGGGCCCGACTTGACGAGAGAAAATTGGCAGTGAAACAGTGACTTGCATTAACCAAACTCATACAGCTAGATGTTCATGCGTGAAGCATGCAAAATTCCATATTACAAGTTTGGAATTTTCTTCTTTCGAGATACATAAATGTGGAAATCAACAGAGAAAGAATTTTATTAGGAAAAAGAATTCGGCAAGGTGGAAGGGTTTGGTATGGTTGGTTTTCAGGTTCTTGTGCTACCTTAGGTAAAATAATGAATGAAACTCAAAACTCAACATCCTAGGGACAACGACGACACTTAATTCTACTTTTCTCTACACCAGGGCATTATTGTTCTGTGGTTTTTATTTCATATATCATGCCAGTAATTTCTTTCCCTCTTAAAACTATGTTGCGCTCTTCGATGCATAAGAGAAAGTTCGAGACTCTACAAAACGTTAACTAGTTAACGACAACAGCTTTGTCGCTTACAATATACATACATAGGTAGGGAGATATTTAGTTGGCAGGCACGCGTGGATAAAGAGCCTTTTCTCTCCATACTTGGATACATCGTAGTATTCCCATCTTGCTCGCAACAGACTTAAATACTACAGAAGACGTAAATTCCAGGTTGCGAAACATTTTCTAAGGTCCGATCTCTGGAGACTGAAAAGAGCAGAGGAAAGTGCAGGGAAAGCGCTTTGAAACAGTGAGACGAAGAAGGAACGAGGCTCGGTCGGGGGAAAGTCAGACGAGACGAGGGTCTATGGCCAAGGAATGTTCTGGTGGTGGTGCTAACCACAAAATTTCTATACTCTTTCTTATTTCTGTTGCTAGCTTTCCTACTCTATAATTTTCGAGTAACTGGGTTACTACGTAAAGGTATATACATCTTCACTTATGCATCTGCTACTGGAGGAAAATTTTTTGGGAGAGAAAAAAAAGATTCATAAAGCAAACTATGTATGTATGTACTATTCTTTGTTGGCTGGTCTCTTCATAAGATGATCTCTCGTAAGGCCAACTAATAAACTTGATATATAAACCTGGAGGAACTTTACCACTAAACCATACGATTATTTGCTCGCACACAAGCAAAAAAATGCACACATGAAAATCATGATTGCTATTGCTGTCAAGAGCCTGTACGAGTGCTACTGTCTACCGTTACCTATTACAATTTTTGAATGGGAAGGATTTTCTCTTTTCCCCTAACAAACTATTGTCTTCTGCTTCATAGACACTTGGGATATTCCTTTCATTCTTTGATATATTTTAATGTGTGTAAGCAAAGTTGGGAGTGGGAAGGAAAAAAGAGAAAATGCGAGGAAGAGGCTCGACGTGACACACCGTTTTTCCACCGTTCGAAGCAGAAAACCTCCCCCATATTCACTACTACTCATAAGATAAGGTATTGGGTTTTTTATTTGCACGACCAGAAAAATGTGAAAATAGAAAAACCCATAATTTTTAAGGCATAAAAAGATTTGTTCCTTCGTTTTCCCAAATCGTTTCATTCTGAAAAGCAAAGAGATGAAGATGGAGTTTACTTTAGTGTTTCCCGTTACTGATTTTGCTTATTCAGGTAATATAATTCCAGGGTCCGGAGAAGTTTCCCTGAAATTCTTGTGTTTTCTTTGGACACAAAAGATTTCACCATCTCCCCATTTTCAGACTTCATGTTTAAGCTTAAGTTATAGTGCTTTGGGGGGAATAACCCTTTATTATTAGTTTTAGTATTACATACACACTAACTTTTCGCTGTGCTCTCCAACTTTAAATTTGCACTCTCGAAAGCTCGCCGTGTCTGCTCTTCTGCTCCCACACAATCCCACAAGGTAAAATACTGTATGGAATATTCTAGTCTTTTGCTTTGAGTGAGTGCAGTAACTTGAGGAAGGCTCGTATAGTATAGATATGTAATGATAATAATGATTGTGAAATTAGAGAAAACGCGTAAAGCCAAGCATTTGTTTACACAAACTTCTTTAAAGTATTTTCTTGTTTTTCAAGGAATTCTTGCGATTCACCCACGCCGTCTTCCTACATGCATACATCATATCTGTCAGGTCTTTTGAATTAAATTGAAGAAAAGTGTGTCAAATATATTTCGTAAGCTTCCTTTTATTGCTGAGAATAACAAAAAAAAGCATTCTTAACTTCTCAGGAATGGGGGTTCTTGTCATTCCACCTGACCCTATAGTCGTAACCTACTTACTTCCCTGAAGGGAAGCTTTCGTTTTCCGCCGCCGCCGCCTACACTCTCAAGGTACTCACTATCTTACATGTTATGTATTTCTCAACGTTCAACATCCTTCTTCAGCAATCACGATAATGACTGAACGAGCTACCTGAAGATTTGTCAACACAAATGCAGTTTCTTCACCGAAAAGGGAAATTAAAACTGAAAGACAAACATTCAATGAAAACACACATTTCCCTCCAAGACATTAACCTATGAGGCTTTGTGCACGTGAATTATTACAAACGTGGTCTTCTACGACTACGCAGGGTGCCTCTAGGGTACAAAAATGGTAAACACATCCATCCACCCACGTTAACACCAAAATATGAAGACGTCGACCAAAACATGAATGAAAGCGCACCGATTCATATGGGTAGCGGTAAGTCCTTACGGAAACGTAGGAGGAAAAGCTAGTTTGGACTGGGAAAATGTACTCAAAAAATCTTTATATTTTTATGTAATATTGTTTATCATGTGTCCTTGCACCTTTTCCCGGTTTATTTTTGTAAATATGTGGCATATACATAGGTACATATGCAGAGGGCTTTTCCTATTCGTTCCTTTCCTTTTGACTGACTTTGGGTTAAATACTAAATGCCATTTTCCATGATACATATAATAATACTTGGGTTAAGTGGACGATGTAGAAAAATTGTTATTTTATTTTACCTCTTGCATTTGGGCATCTATCTAGGGAAAAGGTAACATTAATGCAAGCTTTCCCACAACCTAATATCCTATTTTTATTTCTTTAGGAATGAAGACATAAATCCTTTTCATTTTGAGAGCCATATGCCAGGATCCATAGATAGTCTAGATGCTGTAGGCAGGCACTTCGTCTTTGCTACTACGAAATGTGTATACTACGAAAATAATGGTTTTTATCACAAAAGATTCTAGTTCTGTGGATGGTAAAAAAATCACTGAAAGAAGAGCAAAAACACGGAACTGTGGTCAGTCAGTCGCTTTGATTTCACTCGGCATTACCCGCCCACATTTTCTTTCTCTCCCATTGCATTTCCTTTAGCTTTCTATACATCTAAGCTCTACGTACGTTTTCCCTATTCAGTCAGCCTCATCCACTCATCCATCCGGGACTGAGGCGAAATGTAATAAAATTTATTTTCTGTCTCACTTTCAGTAGTCAATCAGCATAATAGCCATAACATAATTATCCCAATATAGGTTTTTTGGCGTAGGCTTTAATTGTTCAGCTTTTCTTTCAGAGTTGGCCGGCTTGATCTAATTTGACCAATACACAGGCAACTAGTGAATGGATTGGAATTCCAACTCGGTAGGGAAAGTGGGGAGGAAGGAAGAAAAACTGAACCTAACATGATACGTATGTGCATTCATCTATAAATAAGTTTATGTTTTATACTAGAAAACGAGATGACGTTTCTTACCAACCACGGTTGCAATGATAAGAATGGTTAGAAGTGCAGAAGTAATGAACATGATGACGATAGAAGACCAGCTGGTAATAATCTCAGACGTCCCATTTGAGGACACATAAGAATCGTTGAGGTGATATAGGCTCGTGTCATTGTCGATAGGATCGTCACATGGGGACAGATGTGCGGGGCAAAGTGTAGCTGCTGCCTCCAGCAAGAGTCTCTTCCCTCCGTCCTCTTCATCAGTCAACAACTCCATTTTGACAAGACTCTGTATGACTTAGGCTCTACGTAGGGCTTCTCCTTCTGGTTTTTATTGTTCTTTACAGCAAAACGAGGGAAAGTCACGGAAAATGGTGATGTAATACTAGTACTGTAATTCGATACGAGTACGAGCAACGCACGCTGAAAAAAAAACAACAAATTTGATAGATAGATTTTCAGCCTTTATATAACGTATTATTTGTTATGAAAATTGAATAAGCATGCTTAAAGGGTTTAAATTATATATGAAACTTCCTGTAGGTTCTAGGATGCCTGGCCTGGATTGGATATCTACCACATGTTATTTTCCAAACCCGGACCTGTCTGCACCTTTTAAAAGCAAATCTGAAATGCCACTTGGCTTGTCCAACTATAATTGAGTGAAAAGCTCTTTGGCCTTGACTAATGGAAAAATGTTAGCCATCAAAGGACATCGGAGAATAGAACTAGCGTTGCTCATCGAAAGCCTTTAGGGTTTGTCAACCTCTAAAACTAACATGTAGAGAGGTGAAGGGCAAACAACCTGATTATTCACTGGTTCCTGTATTTGCTAGAAATTAACCGCACTAAAATCACGCCCTACTGCTCTTGATGGAAGAGTTCTGACAAGAAGGACGTGAGCTACGGACCGCAAAAACGAATGGATGAAAGCAAAATACGGGGTTTGATTAGGTCAGTCACTATTAAATAAGTACAGTTTCTAAAGAAAAACTTACATGACTTTCGACGAATGAAACGATGATAATAATACGTTCTTCAATAGTGTTTGCTCGCTCGCAGTAGTCGTACGAATTTGAGTTTTGGAGAAAGGAGTCAGAAATGTCAATATTACAAATATATAATGCCTGAGTCGAATCACTCGAATCCTTCTTCTGTGCTGAGCAATTTAAAGTTGGGCAACTGAATTATTTTTATTACTATTAGTTTTAGGAGCTTTAAGGAGACTCCTCGATAGTCCAATAATTTCAGACCTGTTTGATAGTCTATATAGTCACTTCCACTTTTTTCCTTTTCTCTCTGGAAGAAATGTACACAAATATATGGAGTTTTGTGTGAACTAGGAGAAAAGTTATGAATTTCGGATAGACAAAGAAACGATAGCTTTCAATTCACTTTCATCGGAAACAAAAGTTTTCCTTGTCTCCATTTCTTATCACAAAGTTGGGTGAACGTGGGAGGTGAAATGAAAATTTCGATGTTGTTTCAAGATGTAGTATTTAAGCCTTTGGTTTCGAAAACCAATGTTCGGTTCTAAATGGAGTTCAGAATTACTATTTCGAAGTTGAAAAGGAGGACGGGGAAAACTTTGACGTGATTTTTTTCTCCTTTTTCACTTTTCTTCTCACATTTGATATTGATATTGCATCAGTTACTTTGAAAGCGTTATAAAGTTTATTGAAGTTAATGTCGTATGAAAGTCGTGATATTCTAGGTCTCTTTTCAGCAGTAACTTACTTTCAGAATTTAAACTTGCTCTGATGATAAATTCAACAGATACAAGTTTACTAAAGCAGAGGCTCGAGTCTCATGGAATTAGTACCGGGATTGGAAGCTTGAACATATTTTTCTTCGGTTAGGTAAAGAAAGAGAGTGAAAAGGTTAGACAACGGAAGGAAGAGAGAAAGGATTTTGGAGAGGAAATGAGTTGATGCAGAGTCTATGTAGTGAGATATTGAAGTTTTCACTTGGATATGTAAAATAATCGTAAAATATGTATGAAAAGATTCGACTTTTCGTTTCTAAATGAAAGAATTGAGGCTTTCACACTGCCCAAAGCTTTACCCTCGCTTTCTCTGACGACACTGATGAAGAAAAGCCTTCAGGACGTTTAGAATACTCCTTTTTGGAAAAGTAGGGAAAAGATCTGAAGAAGTATTGGAATATGAAATGACTATTGGCTCACGGGGTGATTAGAATTAGAACTTGGTTTGCTGCGAGGAACCACTGTGGAGTATCATACGATCCGCCTCTAGGGCAATCATTACTTTTCAAACGAACTACTTCCTCCTGTTATTACAAATATAAACCGAGAAAATTACTGACAGGATGATGGTACATGAAAGCAAGAAATAATATGCTTCTTGTGATTCATGAAATGTTTTTGTTACCTTGAAGCATTTTTTCCTCCTTTCTACGGCTACGTGGTGGATAGGGAGAAAGTTTTACGAGCTTATCCTCTGTGAAGATTTCTCCTTTTTACAACATTATCTGTCTATCTCTCTTCAGCCAAAAAGACTCCGTTCAATGTGTTTCTTTTGTGCCATGTGACAAGTGATGTAAACTATTGTAGTGGATGGAATGGCTGGGGCAAACTTAGAAACTTGCAATCTGTTCAGCTTCTCTGGTTTTGAATGCAAAGTAGATGGGCGAAAAGGGTAAATGAGGAATGGCTGGAAGTGGGCAGAGGTTGAACACACAAGAAATGTGTCTTTTTCGTATTTCTTTCAGCTGATTCTCCAATTTTTATTCGCTTTGGCTCTCTCTCTCTCTCTCTCTCTCTCTCTCTCTCTCTTTCTGTTAGAAACAACTTCAATATTTTACCTGCTCTAAAAACTCGTTAGCTTTTTCTATTCCCCAGCAGGAGATACAGAAAAATTAGAAAAAAAAGAAAAGAGCAGAGGAGCTTTGAACAAAAAAATTACGGTCGCAAGTTACGCCGCTCCCGGCTTGACTTGTGTTGTTCCGTCTGACTTTGTTTCCCCCTTCCTTTCTATTTAGATAACGAAAGAAAAGGGTTGAGTGAGAAAAAATTGTTGAGTAAAGAAGCAGAAGACTACTGGGTTCGAATAGATAGCTTGCTTTTGCTTCTTGTTCAGAGAATGAGTTCAGTTCGACCAAGTGAAAGCTTTGCAGCTCCCAATGAGAGCAGCAGTAGTTGGAAACTGAGCCAATTTCCCATTTGCTCAGCAAAGATGTCTAGAGCAACTGAATGACTTCTTCTGCTTTCCTACCCATTTTCAATGTTAGCCCTCACGTAGGAAGCACGTTTCCTCTTACTTTCTCCATGCTTTCTCTTTGTACCGTACGCCTGCGTTCGCTATGAAAAATAT
This sequence comes from Seira ritae, assembly GCA_027744415.1. NCBI lineage: Eukaryota > Metazoa > Arthropoda > Collembola > Entomobryomorpha > Entomobryidae > Seira > Seira ritae. The sequence continues at coordinate 5,233 of JAHZNI010001818.1, read as the reverse complement.
GGAAAGCAGAAGAGAAAATGGCTTTCAGGGGAAACCTTTCCCTCAACTCTTTTTTACACTTTTACCCTATTTCTTCCGTCTCCTCTTTCACGAATATTTCCAGATTAATACAATGCAGTCTTTTGATTTTTTCCGTCTGAGGCTGGATTTTTTGCTCAAATATCACATTTCTGTCGAGAGAGGAATTGTAAGTGTACTGCCGTGTTTGTAGAACTGAATTAATTTTAGTGTGAGTTTGTTTCAAGGGTAGGAGTAAGATGAAGGAATGGACTTGGAAGCTTTTCATCCGGTATGCATTGTCTTTCTGAAACGTGGCGATAAATGTGTGCTTGTTGAAAGACAGCCCGTTCTCCATACTTTTCATCATCCCATTATCAAGTGTATTCTCATTATAATCTTTCTCATTTTGCTTCCGGCTTCATTTACGATCCGCCTTCTCTGCTGAAACCATCAGTCTTCTGTGTAGTGTGAACGCTGAAAGGAAAAATCTTTTTGAAATGACTCGTCATTGCAGCAGATAATATATCCTTTGGTCATTTCCTAACGAAATTCATGCTTTTCAACAATGCTACAGAAGCAAAGTCTCCTCCATTTTTGTTTGCTTTAGTTTGCTTGTCAGCAAACAACACGGAAGCGAGCAAAAAATCAGCTTAAGTTGGTCTCTAATAAGGCACCAAAACTAGGAAGAAGACAGATTAAAGAGTTCGTAACAATAGAAGCTCTGATTACGGAATAAGATTTGCCAACCAACGGAACATTAAAACGAATTTTTTCTTTCTTTTTTCCAACAAAACGTCAAGTTGGTGAAAAAGCATAGGTTTACAAAATGCCGAGAATCACAAAATCGACGAAAGGAAGAAATTAATCATTCTTTAGTTTTCCTTTCACCACATGTGTAGATAATAATAGACAATTTCTCAGACACACTGATCGTCGAAGCGAAAATTGTAAAAGGAAGGCTTAAGGCGGTATAAATGGATAGCCCAAGTAGAGAAAAGTCTAGTGGAGAAAAACTTTCTCTCGGCTATTTCTGCTACTATTCGCTACAATACATAAGCCCTCATCACATTTTTCACATCCACCTGTCTTCCGAAACAATTAAACTGCCCAATGGTAAGTTTCTTCCTCTGTCGGGGCAAATATGAACCTCTTCCAATTTTAACCGCATATACTGCGTATTGCTTTCCTAAAAATGACGATTACTTCACTGTAACCATTCCTGTTGAAGGAAAACAATTTTTCATCGTCTTATTTCATCATTACTTTTACAAACAACTGAAAAAGTTTTTGTTCAAGTTCAACTACTAAGCTATACACGTACATACCTACGCATATTATCCATGTTCTTAATCTATACCCCTTGGAATCCAGGAAGCAAATGGAAAGTGGTGGTAGGGTAGTTGTTGCTTTAAGCCATTTGATATACGATCCGATGAAATAACCTAGCGCATTTTAATCTTAACACTGGTCATGACATGTGGATGAAACCGGAAACCTAATGTAACATATGTATATATCTGTAGCATGGAAAAGTTGTTTAACCCGAAGCCCTTTTTCGATCGGTAGCTTCATGCTTAACCATTTCGTCGGATTAGGTTACATAAATCTGCAATTCAAAATGAAATCGATTCGATTTTTTGCGGACGCCTTATTTTACTGCTGTGTTACATCGGCTTCATTTTTGCCTCAGGACAATTTTTTACTTAATCTGCATTTATATTTTATTTACCTAGTACTTGCAACTCAGCCTTATGCAATTTCTGGAAATAATTAATATCAATGTAATCTCGGGTAAAAATAGACTGAAATCAAAACGATGATGAGTCTAACCATCTGCTTTAGAAAGCAGCTAAATGTGCTTAAGCTTTGAATGTTGATGCATTTAAATTAATAAAATCTTAAAATCAATATTGTTAAAATAAATTTGAATAACCTTATCTGAAATTTCAACCTTTGAAGTCCAGTTTATCTGAATGGAAGTTTTAGAGAGTGCATTGAAATGTAAATGTTGAATGAAACAAAATGTAAATGCATTCTGTAAAGTCTTCTCGAGCTTTCCTGAATCATGACTACACGAATTGTTTTAATAAGAAGTAGAAGCAACAAAAGGGACAGCACTTGTCTACCCAGCTCGATAAAAAGTAGAAGTGTCTCTTATTTAAGATCCTCTTTCTAGATTCTGAAACGTAAAAGTGCAGAAAGAATGACGCAATAAAGCAATTTACTTTGGCAAACGAAATGTTAACTGAAATAACTGCAAAGTTGAAAAGTATTGTAAGAAGACTATTGATCAAATATTCAACTTCCTTTGACGCTCTTGGGACCCTTAATTTGATCTTGTCTTTTAATTTAAAACAACAACTAATTACAGTTCTAAAAGTTTTGTGAATGTCACGCGTGCCTAATTAAGACTATCTTCTTGGAACGTCTGGTTCAGATCAGAGGAGTTTAATATTAGCTTTCATTGTACTTTCATTGTGAAATCATGCGTCATGCCATTGTATTTCTTGAGTAGAATAGAGTACAAATTACCAATTTAAATATGAATAGTACGTAAGAAGACCTCCTTAAGATATGATGTCATTAAACAATCGATTAATTAAGAAATACATGCGATGTGTCACCTGTTTTGTACCAGGTCACCTTTAAACAAAAGAAAACAGTAGGCAACCCACTTAAGAAAACAGTAGTGATTCACTTAAGGAATAAGTCAAGAAAGCCTTATGGGACCACCATCTCAGTGTTACAGATGGAATGAAAGGGATGTAGGAAACTTTAACTAGCTTTCGTAATAAAGTATCTTCGAGAATTTTTTGAACGTCATGGAATAAGAAGGTTCAAGTATTTTCGAAAGAAGGGGCATTTTGTGTCTTAATATTATTTAATAATTCATGTTAGAAATAATTTGAATTTCGCGGAATTGTTTGAGATTCCTTGATGAAAAGAAGTAAATCTCTTAAATTAATCTATACGGGCATCCTCGTTAACTAAATAAAAACGGTTCGCCAAGTTTGTACTGCATGGATCAGGAATGCGTTTAAATTGATAGTGAAACCTTCCTATACTAATGTGGACTGTGTCTCTGTGTGGTCCAGAACAAAAATCGTGGGAAACGTTCCCAGCTATTAAATTGGGAAAGTAAATAAAAATAGTCACAATTTATGCTTTTATTTGCAAATAAATTAATACATGTTTATATGTCAAAGTCTTATTAAGTGCCTTCCGTGGACTTTTCAAAGTAACTAATCAAAGTAAGGATGTCTTTAAATAAAGTAAAAATCTAAAATTACTTCGATCTTGACGAGATCACCTACTTTCACCGTGATTACCAACTTCCTCTCATGTAAACAAGAAATAATATGCTCTCCACTCGTATGAAAGGTTTATAATAAGAACCAGTGAAGGACTCATAATGTTTTGCAGATAAATATCATAGTTCGGAGCAATTTTAATGATGAGCACAAGGCTGCTTCTGGAAGTGGAACGTAGAAATTAATTACTACTCCAGACTAGTAGAAGACGGGACAAAAACAAGAAGATTAAGGAGAATTTTTAAAAGGAAGAAGGTAGACAGCACAAAGCCGTAAATCACTCAGTTGACGGATTCTTCTTTACTTTTCCCAAACCTGTACTCCCTCTTTTCGTGAGGATGTGCACTGGTGCACTTCCACTTAACATTGTGGAACACATTTTCTGGTTAGGTTTCATGTCTGTTTAAAACGAAATTTATAAGTTTGCTTTTGAGAAGCCACACTCTTCTTGTTACACATCCTTCAACATTCCTTTGCTTCTTCTTAGAAGACAAACGCAATTTTCATTTTGCTTCGTTCCCTGAATTTTAATCAGCAAGTTTGTTAGAAATTCGCTATGAGAGTGGCATACAATTTATGATACAAACTGCTTACTAACAAGTTGCAAATAAGGTGGAAAATTTCTTTTCGAACAACGGAACCCAGAACTTTGATGAAGTGTTCGAAAACACGTAAATAAGAAGCATACATAGGTACATCATAAATATGTACATCATTCTCATTCAAGTTCAATATTGATTATGAAGCCTTACTGAAACATTCGCAGAAAATAAATAAGAAATGCTGCGAACAATAATATCCACTGGTTGGTGGAATTATACTTGGTAATGATCGACATGAAACTTTAGGATCGAGTTATATGTATTCTAGAACCTGCTCTACACGGTAAATATTCAAGTCACTGATTAATCTTTCATTAACAAATAAATAAAGCTACATACGTTGGAACCATCATATTTCTTCGATCCTATATGGATTGCAAAACTCGGAGCACATAATTTAGGCACATGTTTATGAGAAATTAATACAAATCTGAAAAACTTTTATTATGCCAAGCAAATGCCTAAAAATCAGGTAAATAAAAAGTTATTCGCAGCTACGAGCCACCACATCAACAAAGGTAAATCCATATGTAGAGTTCATGAATGGAATAATACAGAAGATTCGCACAAAAATTTGGTTCATTTTTCTCAGAAGTAAGGAAAACAGACTTTACAAGATGTTTGCGGAAAGTACCAATTTAAGTATAAAATCATCAAGTTTTCTCAGGAAAAATAATACGTCTGGGACTGCAAAAATGATTTATTTGTGTTTGGGCAAACTATGAGAATTACGTGTGCACTTTGCATAACATTTTGCAAAGGCTTTTTGTCGTTTCGAAGGAGCTTTTTGGAGAAGTAAATTGCCAATGTATATGGAAGGTTAGATATAATTGGGAGAAGTAGCTAGCTTTTAACAATAATTTAAAAGTAGGCACTAGGCACTAACGAGTACATGTTCATTTAAAGGGAAAGCTTGCATAAGTTTTTGAATGAAATACGTATGAATTTCCTAGGGCAAGTCAAGAGAATACATACATAAGCAGGATGTTTGTTTTTAGAATCAGAATTGATTCTCATGCATTTGCCTTTTCTGTCCGTCTGTCCGTATGTCGGTGGACACGATTTAGCTCGATAGGAATAAGATATTTAGCTGAAATTTGCTACACATAGAGGGTGGCCCTTTCGCACGAAGCCTTTTGAATTTCAGCTCAAACCGACCAAAAACAACAAAGTTATTCAAGTTTTACTGGCGAAAAATTTACGCATAAAAGCGACAATAAAAATTCACAAAAGTGTGATATGAAGCTGAATTTTGGCATGCATGTTACTATGACAACCAAGACAGATTTGCGCTAATTTTTTCTGCGTTAGTTTGGACGG
>JAHZNI010001817.1:0-35501 GCA_027744415.1 Seira ritae | reverse complement strand
CAGGATGCAAAATGCGAGGAGCTACTGAATCGATATCTGAAAACCGTTTTCCAGAAGCTTTTTCCGTTGGAGCTCCAGGGAGGGAACAAGAAACGTTCCGGAAAAAAGTGGAAAAAAAAAATAAAAAAAAAGGCGGAGAAGAAAATGGAAAAAAAATTGCGATATGATAAAGTAGCTTTGCTACTTAATAATTTCATTGTTATAAGCCTATGCAATCAATGCACTGCACACAAAGTTCTGTTTCATGCATAGGTATGCGTATATTTATCTCCTTGCATGGACTTCGACTCCCTATGCAATGCAATGCAATGGCTCCATTAAAATACTTGCATACCTCTACGTACTCACCAGCCTTGAATTTCTTTGTGGTTGGTTACGTTACGTTTACGTTTGTTTGCATTTAAAGCAAAGCATCAACATCATCATCATCATCATGATCCATCATCGCATCGCTCATCTTCGTTTTACATAGAAAAAAATTTTTTTTCAGCAAAAGCCGCATTTATCTCTTATCAGCAATCACGTAGAGTTGAGAGCATTTTGTATTTGTATTTGTATTGAGCTTTGAGCATGAGATTTTTTCACTGCTGAAGAATGAATGCCCTTGTTGCTTCTGCTTCTACTGCTGTTATGTTGCATGCAAGCCAGGCCAAGCCACTATTTACCATTTACTGCATTGCATTCAGCAAACACTTCGAGAGCTCAGCAGTGGTCGGTCGATTCGATTGTTCATAATATGGAAAAAAAAAATAAAAAAAAAGGCGGAGAAGAAAATGGAAAAAAAATTGCGATATGATAAAGTAGCTTTGCTACTTAATATATTTACTGCATTGCATTCAGCAAACACTTCGAGAGCTCAGCAGTGGTCGGTCGATTCGATTGTTCATAATATCGTTAATGGTGAAGTCAAGTCAGTATAACTTGAAGAGCTGGCACGGCACCATCATATCAAACAGTCAGCATTCCCGAAGAAGGAGACAGAAGTTTTGTGACCACTCCTGATCTGATCCTTCCTGATTCCTGATCTACGTATATTCATATTCCGAACATTTTTAAAGGGAACACATGACAAGGCAACGTCCTCAGTTGTCGTCACTCGTATCTATTTCTATTTTGCGAAATCTGATAATATGGATATGATCTGAACCAAGTTGACCCTGCAAACCTTATCGTTTCAATTCTATTGCATTTATAATTTCCCTGTGCTTCATTTATAGTTTAATTTTAATTCTTATTGGTTTTGCCAGTTATCAATTATCATGGTATTAATTGAATACAATTTTTTACTGTGATTTTTAGTTAAGTGATGACAAGGTAGGATTTCAGGTGTTTGTCTAAATTAGGAAAAATAGTCTTAGTCATCGATTTTCCTTTCGTTGTTGGATTAATAATTGATGGAAAAGAAATCAATCAATCAAATGTAAAATCTGAACAAACTTAATAGTTTACAGGTCAACAGTTCATGTATATTTTTATTCAGTTCATTTTGTGATCTCTATTTTGGTTTGGTTAAAGTTTGACGCAGCATTTTTTCTTAAGTTTTAATCTAATCAGAGTTTGATTTCCTATATATTTTACGGCAAAACTGAAATAAATCAAGTTAAAGTCGATGAATTGGATTCCTTTTGGAAATACCCCTCGCTCGACAATCAGATCAACATCAACAATCAATGAATCAATGAACTGTCCACGTGAAAAGTGGTGGAATGTGTGCTCGAAATGATGACTCCACATGCATCGCTTAACGTTTCCCTTTTTTGCTGAAATCTAATTAATTACGGAAAGTGCATACAAAAACGATCAACAACGGTCAACTATTACAAAAATGTGTTTGAGCTCCATTCTATTTCCATGCTGATGGGTGACAAGACGACGACACAGGCAGTTGACAAAGACAACGTGACTTTGTTTTGATTTTCTTCCACCGATCGTGATCCGATCCATCCTTAATCTCCTCCACTGCAACTTGCAACTCGCAACTGCAAGCACGTTGTTCCTTCCTGTTCCAACTTCCAAATCCAAAAAAAAGTGTTTATTGTGCTGCATGTATCTTATCTTGCATTTAATCTGCAATCTCTGCTGCATGGAGGCGAATATATGGATTCCCTCTTGTTGTCATTTCCTCTCATGTGAAATCAAAAGTTGTAATGAGTTTGTAAAGTTGTAAGTGTACGTGGTTTTGACAAGTATGTAATGTGCTCTTCTTGCTCTTCCCCTATTATTTCGGATCGGGAAAATATCGGGAAAGTCCGAAGGAAATAGAAGATAGGAAAGTGCAGGAATATATATTGATGCTATGAGTACTACTCGAGTTATTATAAGCAAGCGGTAGAATCCGTCATATTCTTCTTCGTTAAAATGGGATTACCAGCTTTGGAGTTTACGGACTGTCTGACAGACAGTCCGTACTTTCGTGATAATCTGCACGCTCACGAGAAGGAATTGGAGCGGACTAGTGCTCAGATTAAGGGACTTGTCAAGGATGTCAAAGACATTGTCAACGCTGCCCAAGGTGAGCAATACTGAATATCCTATTATTTTGGTGTCCCTTGCACGCGTTTGCATGGCGTTTTGCATTTTCAGACGTTTCCAAGGCTGCATGTATTTAGATTGTAGGTGGTTGCTGGGTGGGTACTTGTGAAGTAAGCAAAGCAGTGCAACAAGTGGCTTGGCTTTTTCCTCATCTTCAAATGAAATTGATAATGTGTAGGTACCTATATGTGTGTTTCTATCTGAATTCCAAACTGTCAAATTTAGACAGATTTTCGAGCGTAGTGATTCACAGTTTGAATGCACTTATTTGTCAAATGTTTAAAATGGATTGTTCCAGCAATCCAGCTGGTTGTTGGAAACATGAGTCAATCAGAAAGAAAGGAAAGCAGTTTATCAGACAGCAGATCGGGTTATTGTTCTGCCTGTCAACTCAACGCTCTACGTATTAGCTAGGGACCATTCATAAAGTACGTAACTTTAAATAAACGTTTTTTTTTAATTTTGAGACCCCCTCGTAACGCTATTGGTCATTTACCAATGCACAGGGAATAACGCTCTATCTGGACCCCTCCCCCAACGTTGCATACTTTATGAATGACCCCTTATGAATGCTTATTAGTTATTAGCATTGCATGCTTTTCCGCATCTCATCGTTTGGAGCACATGCTTACCCAAGCAGATTGTCGATTGTCCAGTAAACTGATCATCCCGAAAGAAAGAGATCACATTTCCGTTTGGATTTTGGTTGGGTGCGTGGTGCATGATTTCACTCATTTAAAGGCAAACGAAAAGGTTTAAAGCACTAACAATGAGTACATTGGACTTGGTATTTGGCATTTGGTATGGCATATTATTTTACTTTACATATTATTGCATACCACACCGCCACCGCTGCAAAATATCGTTTTCAATTTGTGGTATTTTCTTCTGTGATATTCTCTATTGCATTGTATGTTTTTAAATCACCGTTTTTTAAATTATGAAACTTAAATGTACGATGTACTCCCCTTATTTTAATTCATGCGAAAACAATGTCGGCAACATGCCTAGCCATCTACATATTTGGCCATTGGATGGTAGGTAGTTCTGAATTTAAATATTATGTTTTTTGAGACCAGAACCAGAGGAGAAAAAAAAATTAAGTCTCACAGCACAACAATCACACTTTTACATTACAATCAGTAAAAAAATTACCTGCGACTTACCTGAGTACAGTACATATTTACGTTGTTCCGTCCAGTGGATTTATGATTCATTGTTTGTTCCATTTGTAGTCATTCATTACCATTACCATTATTATTATGATTCATGGTGATGGAAGTTATGATGACCAATGACCATGATCATGAGGAGGATGATACTATCTTACTTTTTTGGAGTTGGAGTGCTGGCTGAGGTGTTGCTTGTTGAACAGTGAATAAATGCTGAACACTTTTTGGCTGGGTTTATCTACTCTGTTTATCAAGCGAGCAGATTAGCATTTAAGTTTAATCTCTTCTTCGGTGAACTCATCCATCCGTAACAGTCGAGTCATAGTCATAGTCAGTGCGGCTCAAGTTCAAAGCGCATCTTCTGGTAATTATGCAGAGGTTTTGCATTGCAATTCGCACTATTTTTTATTTGTCGGGTGTCGGCTGTCGACGACGGCCATATCGATATCAAATCAAGTACCCTAACCCCAAACTGAATTAATTTCTTGATTCTTGATTCTTGACTGCCATGAATGCGAAGAAAAAGTACATGCATATGCCCGTCATTGTTATGCTTAGTCATGTCATAACATAATGATTTGTTATAATTATAATATGAGTTCATAAATTTTTTAAATCCTTTCGGTTTGTAATTTGTAAAAAAAATGGGAGCAGCCCTGTTAAAATACATCTATATACATATATATTTTTTGCATAGGTTCTAGTGAACAATGGAATCTATTGTGATGGAAAAAGCATCTACAATCTACATGTTATTTTCTCGGTCGGTCAATAACGCTGATTGTTGCTGAAGCAATGAGCATACTTATTTGCAAAATAATATGACTGTGCTTTTCCACCATTAATTTCCTCCCACACGTCTTTACCCGTAGAATTCTTTATGGAGGAAGGTGGAGTTGGATGGAGTAGACAGTAGAGAATATTCTTTTGTTTCTCTCTTTTCCCTATAGCCCATGGATGATGAAACAGCTCATTTCTCTTATTTGTCCATCAGCATCATGAATCGCGAATTTGGTTGGGTACTCTGCCAAATGCCAAGACAAGCCAAGGAATCGAATGGTTACCTTTTCCTTGTTTGGTTCTTCTTTATGTCTAATTGTTTCCTAAAAGAATTCAATATTGTATATTTTTCTAGGTATTCAGATTCAAAATGTTCATTTCTAATTTTTACAACAGTCATCCTCATCCTACCATCTTTGAAAAACTCCTACAGTCAGACTCAGACTAGACTTTCCTTTTTTTGACAAATAGAAGAATTTTTTACTTTTGTCACTTCCGATTTTTTTGGGAAGGCTTCTTTTAACAATATATATGTATTATGACTTTTTTTTTGGCTCACTGGCTCTTCCCCAAAAAAATTTTATTGTTCCGGTGATTTAAAATTCCACCTGTCCTGTGCATCTCATCGATACCAGCATCATATTCATAATTAAATCCTAGAAGGATATTGTATTTTTCTTCCTCCTGTTAAGTTCCGAAGAAGAATGCAACTCCGCAGCAGGTGTGCTGTAGTTGGATGCGCATGGATAATCCACACACGTGAAGATGAACACATTCCATTCAGAATTACTACAACACTCCTTTAATCAGCATTATCCTTCTCTTTAAGCCTTAAATGCCAATGTCATTTTGCTTTTATGTGCGTCAATCTACCGCTCTCAGACCAGGACCAGCTTTGTAAAGAAACGCCAAATTGCGAATTTTTTTAAAAACTTATTTCACATTGCATTACATATTGGTATTGGTGGATAGATCCAATGTGATACGATGTGATGAATGAATGCCGTGAATCCATGAATGGTGATGGTGAAGCCATGAATTAAACCCTGTTTTTCCTTTCTTTAATTGTGAACTTCTAGAAGGAAAAAAATCCGACCGATGCAATTAAAGAATAAAAAAATACTCTAAAAGCATTCTTTATCTTTTTTGAAAACAATTTTTTCCTAGAAAAATTCGAATCTTCAAAACCTCAAACTTGACAGGGAATCAGAATCAGAGATTAAAGAAATAGAGAAATATTATTTTGCGTGAAACTGAAAGAACGAAAGACATATATTTTTTTGTGCATTTCATTAAATTGCGATATATATACAATTATGCACTATAGCTTTTATGGGGGGATGGATGATTGCAAATGTATTCGTGAAAGGTAGCAATTTTACCTGAGTATCATTTACTTTTTTTTGATCCGTCGGAATTTAATGTAGTGCACAGCTCTATAGCATATTGCTGCAGCCACCACTACCACATGCATGATAAAATGATGATGATGATGCTGAATGCTGATTTTTTTTCAGGTGTGTATTTGAGTAAATTGCAATTGCCGATTAGATACTCATAAAAAAGGGAAGCACGGAATGAAAAAGATGATTACGGGGCTAATGTTGATGATGATGATCATATCATGATTGTGATGAACCTTTTTTTTAATGACAAATCTTTTTCGAAAGAGCAAGTGTGTAGACAGTGGAAGTAAAACAGTGATAGGAATTATATTATATTATACATACACTGTAGGAAATATTTTTTTGTTCAAAATACTAGTTTTAAGATTAAGGGAAGCAAGGATGAAGAGTTGATGGGAAATATGATTGAAGCAGCCATAGCCATAGTCATACCACTGGCACTGGCACTGAGATCTTAAGACGATTTTTATATTCAAAAAAAAAAATTGAGAAAGAAAGCATTTTCTTGTTGTATTGTATTATTTCGGTAGGTCTTTTCGTTGATCGATAGGATAGGATAGGAGAGGATAGACTGAACTGGTTTCGTTTCGTTCATTCCGTGAGCCAGATTAAATAAATGTTTTTTTTTAGTATTTTCTCTTTAACTTTGACTTGCAAACTTCATCGCACATTTTTGCATCGCATCAGCCCAAACCTATGAAAAAAAAATCTAATGAAAAGGCGATAAAAAGGACGACGAGGAAATTGCAATCCTTCTACATACCTATTATGCTGGTGTGTCGATCGTAGATAGCGTTTCCTTCTTTCTGGTGCATGTAAATCGGCGAGAACAAACCGAAAGAAAGGAATTGTCATTCCTTTCATGATCATGATTCAAATTTTTTTTTACAATAAACTTAAACTTATTTTTGTCCTGTTTCTTGTTTGAAACTGGTTATGTTTGGGCTACAGATTTTTTTGAGGGGATTAGCAGCCAGCCTTTCGGATTAATTTATTCGGTGAAAAGTTGTCATATTAAAATTCAATGAATATTTTCACATCATAAAAAATGGATCTATAGTCTAGTCTACAGTCCTGCCATCCTATTTATGTAGTCCTGCTGTCCCTTAGATTTAGATTATTCACTTAACAGAAAAAAATTCAAGAGAAAATATATTTTATTTTGTGTATCATCCATCCGTTCATTTCAAACGTTATATTTTTTGCATTAGAGTTTGAGATGACAAAAAAGATGAGCTCATTCATGGTGGTAAAGTGATAACCTCTCCACCCGTTTCTGTAATTACGACATGTTTTCGACTTCTTCGAGTTGTCCCGTCTCTCGCGATTTATGATATTATCCCAAAAGGATTCTACATTTCTACGATGATGCTCATCTCATCATCATCATCATCATAATTGGCTTGGCACTTATGACGGTAATCTCTGTCGTCCCATGAAAATATATTATTTATATTCATGTTGCCACTAGCTACCTTGTTAGTACCCATACAATACATATGCAAAAAAATCTGCATGAGATCGGATCGAATTCGAAGCTATCTACAAAGTTTCCTTTGAGAAACTAACAGAGAAAATGAGAATGAAAGGGAATGATAATCACAATCACCATCACGATGATTTTAAATATGTATTCAAAAAAAAATTGTTTGTGTGTGGCGTAGCATGGCGTGGCGTTGCTTAGCGTGGCCAGTTTACTAGAACTACACTACTATCTATGTACAAGCTTGCAACTTTTTTTTTGTAAAATGTTTCTTCTATTCTATATTTTGCAATGAAATGAATTGAACTGCCGTCGTCATAGGCCTTTACTGGGAATGGGATTCATGAATGATGAAAGTCACTGAAAAGGAAATGGTGACTCTGATCTGACTCTAATGGCGATTTTGAAAGCTCTCAACAAGAGGAAAACGAAAAGGAAGAGTTATATTATTATTTGTTCAATTCAACGTATTCAAATTCAAAGTGATCTGATCTGATCTCAATCACACAAGCCAAGCGAGAGCCAGGCTGGTTACCTAGTATTTTTTTTCCTCTATCACTCTGCTTTTCATTTCAATTGAAAGGGCTGAAAAACATCAACAACAGCATCAACATGTTGCTTTTATTCAGCATCGCCACATGAAATTTGGTATGTATATTATGGTATCATGAAAAGATAGTTTATATTTCATTTTTAGGCATTTATTTTCTGAAAAAGAATCAAATCAATGGAGGTTGTTGATAATGATGATGATGACGATGACGTTGTTAAGTTGACCATCTACCATCTTTTGTCCTCATCTCTCCTCCTCGTATCAGCGTTCTGTTCTGTCAAAGTCATGATTCATTTGGTAAGGAGATATTATTGTGCTTTTTTTATTTTATCAGGGGGAGTATATTTAGTAAGTGTCCACCATTTAAGCAAACCAAACCAACTTTAGTATTTAAACAAAGTGAATTTCTGCAGTGCCTATTCTCATTAAATACAGAACCGGAATAGGAAAGCATACGGTTAGATATTATGTTGACGACCATTGATAATAGTGCAATGGCATGATGAGGTTCACATTGTATTATTGGGAGTCATAGTCATTGTTGCACGTTACACTCACGCATATTATGTACGTACAGAATGTAGACAATGTTGTATGTATGGCTGTACGTTTTAAACTGAAAACTTCAAACTGAAAAAAGAATCAAATGAGGCGAAGGATCACTGCTGATGTTGCTGTTATCCTCCCAGTGTTATCTTGACTTTAACCATGCCATATGCATGCCATGTTCTAGGGCTGAAATGAAAGAGAAAAGGTAGAAAGCTTTTTTTCACTCTCATTAGTTTTCGCAATTATTTGCACATGCATGCAAACAAGCGGAACAAGTATCAAGTATCGACTTATGTACCTACTACTACCTACCACACCACACCAGCAATAAAAAGTTCTAACCTGTATCCTGTATAGAAAAAAATATGTAGGTGGGCCCTGGCCTGGCCCTGTCATGTCGTGGCCCTTGTCTTGTATAAGCATAATATATTTACATTTAAAAAAAAAGTATTACGATTTTATATATATTTTTTTAAAAAGAAATGTTTACTTGCTGCTTATTCCCTAATGGAAAATCGAAAACTAGGATGACACAGTTGTTGTTTTGCTTGTTGGATATATTTTTTGAAAGTTTCTGCAACATGTTTTTCCATTGTCCAATACATGTTCTCTGCCATCATTAAATATGTTATGTTGTGGAGTGGACCAAGTCAAGTTCACATTATCTATTTTTTATTTTCCTTTCGTCTTCTTGTGAATTTGCCGAAACCTAATCTGACCTAGTGAGTCGGCTTTGATTTGATATATTTTTTTGATTAGTTTAGTTAGTTAAGTGGAAATATTAAGTTCATACTTAAAAATCCTCATGCTTTTTATGCATTTTCTTTGTTAAACTTTCTCTGTATAATTTTGGCTGGCCTCGTTATTTGTCTCCTTGGTCGTAGTCGTAAACGAAGGGCGATAATTTAGAGCGATAAAACTTGCTGCCTAAAACTTTTTACTTTGTACTTGACGATTTGAGTCACCTCAATAGTTGGATGATGGATGCATTTATTTAATTAATTAGACTCAGTCCTTTGATTTTCTTGAATTTAACTTTCCCATTGCAAATCTTGCAGTTGAGCAACAGAACCAGCTCTTGTAAAGTTTCTTTTGCAACAAAAAAATTGATTATCCATTGAATGATTATGGTGCAGCTCGGGCTCGCTGCAGTAGATTTTAAGATGCGAAGAAGAGCAGGGCCACGCATATTGCGGAGGAAAGTGAACCGAAGCAAGTAAATGATGATAATAATGTAGATAAGATGAGCAGTGAATGTTTTAAATGTGAATATGATTTATTTTGAAAAATGCAGCTTCCAACGCTTTAAAAAGAGTGGCTTGGCTTGGATTGGATCATAATAGGAACTTTTAATGACCTCGAGTGCCAATATTGTAACTTTGGATTGCTCTTAATACCGAGGTTGAGGGTGATCAACAATAGAATAGAATAGAATTAATGTTCTTCCACATGCGCGACGTAGTTTTTTGGCCTCTGCAAGTCAAGCCAACTAACGCAAAGATTCATTCAGATTCATAGTCGGTGAACTGCTGACATCCTATCATAAATTGTGTCCTTGCCTCGCATTTTTTTTCTTTGGCTTTTAAGACATGAAGCTAAAAGAAAGTATTTTTTTCTTTCTACGGACGTAAAGCCAGTAACCAACCAAATAGTTACAAAAAAAGAATTCAAAAAAGGAAGTGATAAGTAAAATCTTGTCCTTTTAGTAAAACGTGAAATATGTTGTCGCCCGATCTTGATCCTGATGCATGAATATGAATACAAAACAATAGGTCGTCTTTACACTTTACGTCTTGGAATTTTTTTCCATCCTATTTAATGTGATCATTCTGTGCGCCCCTTTATGTTACCAAAAATGGAATTGGCCATTGTCATTGCAAAAGGAGACACGTAAATACTGCATACCTACCTACATTTACATATCTGCCTACTTTCCTCGAACGACGCATAAACAACTCATTTTTTCCAGAGCAGGAATACCTAATCTTGATTTTGGTTTGGATTTGTGATTTGATTATGATTATGATTACCGACTGCATTACTTTATTTTTTTGCGTATTATATATTCTAGAGTAACTGTACACTTGTGGCATTAAAAAATCGAACCACTTTCTATTCGCAAAAAAATACATATATTTTGTGTTTGTCGCATCGCATCTTATTCGATCATTTCACTCCACTACTACTCTGCATCTGCATCCTTTTTTTTATATCTTAGGTAGGTATCTAATCTACAATACAATCTACGCTCTTAACTATTACCTGCCTATTATATTACTTGCAAGTTGCAAGCTCTAAGCTTCTTTATGTCGTCGTCGTCATCGTCGCAGTAATCAGAATCACTGATGCCATGCTTGCATGCATAGGTATTATAATGGTAAAACATGCATGCCTGCCTAGTGCCTGCTAACATCCTTTACCTGCCTCCACTAATACAACTACTACTACTCCTTGTTCCTCATCTTCGTCGTCGTCGTCTTTTCAATTGAAAAAAATGTAGGGCATCCTCAATCTCGAAATTCTTTTCAAACCAGGGCCTCCTCTCCTCTTCTTCTCTCTGCTTGCTTTTTTTATTCATCGTCATCATCGAGGAAACAAGGAAAGAAGTTTGAAAAAAAGGAAAGCATAACGACAATTCACAATCGCGAATGTTCATGATATGATGATGATGATGTTGATGATGAGGATATGAGGACCGCCGCAGCACAAGCACCTCACCTCACCACATCGTTTAATGATGATCACGATGATTAGAAAACAACGTAAACAAAATGTAGAGACTAGAAAAAAATATGCTATTTACAATACAGCTATATCATCAGCAGCAACAATGCCATGCAAGTACTAAGTACAATACAATGCAGTGTATAGTGTATACCTATGTACAATGTACGACAATATACCAATACAATGGAACTTCTCCAATGTTCATGTTGATCAGTGGAATTGAAATGACGCAACTTAGTATGTATTTTTTTAAAAACTTACAAACAATAGGAAAAAAATAGGCATTAGCAATAACACTACCAACAATAACAATACAGTAACAATGCTTTGCATTATTCATATAAAGTGCCATCATCATGCAATGCAATGTTCGTTCACCCAGTCAATAGTAAATAGCCAAAGCCAGTCCAGCATAGGCCAGGTGAGATTTCATTTTCTACTTCTGTTAAAAAAAATATTACATTTATTGACTATATTTAACTCTTTAAATCAGGCATTGTACATGCATTGTATTGTAGTAGCTATAACATAACTGCGGTTTAATAACCTGCTGGTGGTGGTAGGATTGTAGTTCTGTTCAATGTTTCATGTACTACATTGTAGATTGTAGTAGTTTTTTTTGTCTCGTTGCATTATATTTGTCTTGAAGAAAAAACGACGACGACATATAATGGGATGGGATGGGATGCGATTATACCTGCACTTACACTGCTTCTATTAATCTTTCTCATTGGATTGGATTGGCATACAACTACAACTAGTTTTTTTTACTGGCATGGCATGGCATGGCTTCACCTCACCTCACTTTACAAGATAGCGCAGCGCTAAAGCTTAAAGGCCGGTTCGAGGATCTTTTTTTAAAGGTATTTTCTCAAAAAGAAAGAGAGAAAAAAATACGCTTATTAACAATGATGATGATGGTCATCGTCATCATTATCATTGTAACTTGTAAAATACCTGGGAGGATCATGATGATGATGATGATGATGTGATGACCATCATAGTATGAATTTGACATGTCGTTTGGTGCTGTTGCTGTACGTATTCTTTGATTACCTACGAATACGAACTGTACAAACCTCAAGTTGAAGAAATAATATGTACATTCTTCCTTTTTCCCCTTTACTCTTGATTGAGATTGAGGAATGGATCCGTTAATGTTCATGTTTAGCTATGTTCGTTCATGCGCCCTCGCATTTTTGTTGCTAGCTGTTATGTTATGTTGTAGTTATAGTTATGTTGCGGTGATTTCCATTTTTTGTCTGAGATAGACGAAAGGAGAAAAGAAACCTGTTGCAGTGTGGTGGTATGTATGTATCGTGTTTACAAATACCTACGTAGTATGTAATGTACATAGTAGAAGTATATGTATTTTCACTCAGCTCAGGCTCAGGAGGAATTTTTTTAAAAAGAGAGTACCGACCGACCTCTCTGTATATTATAGTAAAAAAAGTAATCACAATCGTAATCTTCTCACCATGAGGAAGAAAAGAAAATAATACACATTGTTGATGTAAGGAGGTACGAGCGCGAGCTTCTTTCTTAAGACAAGCCAAGGCACAAGAATGGATTGTATATATTCTTTTTTTCATTGTTAGTAGGTACTGCGTTGCGTTGTAGATATGTATATATATTTTTTATTGTGCAGGTTGTGTTGTCTTGTCGAATTTTCTAGCTCGGGATGAGGACGAAGAGGAAACCTGTAAATGGTGATTGGATGTGGATTGTGGATATTGAATGGGAATGGGATAAGATGAGAGAGATTGTATATTTTGTAGGAGCAACAATGAATTCGAATGTAGGAAATGCGAATATTATTGCAAAATATAAAATATATGACATGGCATGGTACACGTTTTTTAAATATATATATTTTTTGGCAAGTACATAGTTTTGGAGTATTGTGTTGTATAGCCATTCACGTTTAAAATATTGGCAATCGTGGTGGTATGGTGGGATCATTGTCATAGTCATAGTCATGCCCATCCATTGTAGATTGTAGTAGTAGTGCGGAACGAGAGATGAGATTCGAGATCGCTTTCTTTTTTTTTCTCAGCATTCCGTTTTAAGGAATCACAAGCAATATAATATGTATATGACTATCTACTTCTACTACTTTTTAATTTTCTACGAGCTGTATATATTTTTTTGGTTATGTATATGTATGTATGTATGCATGTACATAAAATAATATGTTCGCGATTTTTTCCCCTCTCCCTCTCTGCTTTTTTATTACAAATTACAATTTGAAGTTGAGGGCATTAAATTTGCTGCTGCTAATTAGATTTCATAAGAAGACGGAAGGAAGGGAGGAAGGAAGAGAAGGTTGCTATTTTATTTTTTTTGCTAATGATCCTTCTTTGGTCTGATCTCGGCTTGATCTTTTGATGATATGATGGTAATGATGATTAGGATGATGAGTAAGGTTACGTTCGCGTTGCATATTATTATATACTTATTACGCGGTACTTACATACCTACATGAGTCGAGTAGAATGTTCTTGTTGTAGTAAAACTCATAGAGCATGTCCGACGAAGAAAAATTGATGAAAGGAAGAGTAGAGAGGAGTATGTATGTACTTCAATTCCCTTGAACTGCTGCCTATTTAAATATACAATGTAATACACCTGTTGTGCATCCGCAATTAGAAAAACTTGAGCGTTCCTTAAACCGTCAAAAATGTTCTACGGACTACGGATGCACTACATATTTTTAGATCATGATCATGATTGATTGAAGGAAAAAAATGATTGCTATGCCTATGCCAGGACAATCACGACAATGACAATGCAGTCAAGTGGATGGCGGACGAAATCATTACTTCGTCTTAGTTAGATAGATATATGCGATTAGATCCAAATATCATCCATTCTAGCAAATTTGCAGAAGTTTAATACTAATTCTGGAAGAATACAATAGGTTGTCGAATATCTCAAGGTCTGAGGAGATGAAGGAGGAAAAGGCCTGGCCTGGCTTGGCTTGGCTATTCTTGTGGAGTTGTTGAGAGTTGAGATTTGCCAAGCCAAGGTTAAAGCTCCATTTATCATTTTTTATATTGGCGAAAAGGATTAAGCATACCTATGTACCCACTTGTCTTTAGTTTGCAATCTTGATTATTTAAGGAGTGGATGGAAAATATTAAGATGGGATAAAATGAAATGAGTGAGCCTTCAAAAGGACAAAAGAGGAAGCGAAATGAAATGATGACTACTACTACCACCACTACTTTTAATCTCTAATTACAAAAATAGGATTTTGTTATTATAGTCTTTTGCTTTTTTATCGCTGAATATTAGCTAATATCTTCTCCAAAAGCGCATTGAATTTTGGTAATGAGTGAGCGTGCAAAAAAAACAAAGGAGTTTATTTTTCATTAGCTTTTTTACAATGGTGGAATAATATAATGGTACGTAATTTAAATTGACATTTTTTTTCGTCTGGAGTGGAGTGGAGTGCCGAGCGTTGTTGTTGTGGAATCTTTTTTTTTACTTTTTTTGTGATTCCGATAGAATTTGCAAATGCTTAACTCTGCAAGGCATAATGATAAAATTTCAAGTTTTTTTAGAATTGTTTTCCTCAAGCTATTTTGAACACCACCGTGCAAATACAATAGTGATTTACTATTGATATTGATGACTGATGACTCAAGCAAGAAACAATGCGAGTTCTAGTTGTATTTTATTTGGGTTGCTTCCCTCCAAGCTAAAATATTTTATGAACGTCACATTCACATTCGATTACATTTAATGGTCTCTAGTCTCTGCTTTTTTTAATGCTCTCAGGTGGTCAGGCATGACTTGATTTGGAATTGCTTGTGAAGCATTAATATTTCGTTTGTTTATGCATAAACGCAATCATCTTTATGGTTTCCACTCTCGTCATCTCTTTGAAATGCACACTTTGTTTTAAAAAATTTTTCCAATGCAGTAATATGGTATTGCAAAAAAAACCATAAAGTTATTTCAATTTCCAATCCAATATTGTATTGCAAATTTGCTTTCCGTGGTCTGTCTGGTCGTATGGTGAAGGGGTGGATAGGATAGAGGAATTAATATTTACTGTGGTATTTTGTGTCAATATCAATTACAAATTGTTTCTATAATTTTTTTCTATGAATGAACATGCACACACGTACATGTCATGTTCATTGCATACCATCGTCATGTCATCTTGCGCAAATTCCACTTTGTCTGTGTAGTAAAGTGTAATGAAATGAAAATGAGGAATGACTCTACTATTTGCATATCACATCCGTCTCCCCTAGTTTAGTAGGTCTATCTCTGCTGCAGAGCTATAGCTACAGCTTAGACTTCATTTAAATTTTTGACAATGAAATATGTGACGGCAAACAAAACGAATGTATGCAAACTGCAAACGCAATTCCATTATTGCAAGTCATAATATTTGAGCTCGTAAAAACCTTAAGTACCTACAATTATTATATTATGTACAATGTAGGTAGGTACTTTGTTCCTTGTTCCTCTTTAAAACATTTTTATTGCAAAATTGTTATGATATCTAGAATACAGAATGACTAAAGCAAGAAATAAATGATGATGAACAGAAAGTGGTTGCCTTACAGGTTACAAAGGGTAGGAATGGAATGATAGGATGCATTCACTTTTAATACGTGTATTGGTACATAAGTGGGAAGAACAATTAGAAACCTCAGACGTCCGCCACATAGGCATGCCATAACAAGAGAAGAAGACGGTAATTAGTAATTATAATTGTTATAGGTATTTGTGATTCAAATTGGTCTTCTATTTTTCATTTTTGCTTGATGCACTCTTCATTTTCCTTTTGCACATAATATGTATTATGTGTTCGCATTCGCAACCGCATTCTCATCTTCTTATCGTGCATATTATTATTACATCCTTCTTATGATGCTTTTCTGATCAATCGTTGTTCATCCGACCATGAGTGTAAACTGCAACTAAAATTATAGATTTATTTATGCTAGATATGTATAGCCGCGTTCACGTATGCATCTTAGCAGGACATACGGCGAAGTATTCTTTCTATTTGGTAAATTCATGTGCGAATGCGAGTTGTTGTTGTTGTATAATAATTTAAAATTTGAGAGATCTTTAAATTATTAATTCACTCACTTAACTTAAATGTGCTTCTTTTGTGTAGTACCGTCGACTTCTTCTTTGTAATTCATATGATGACCTACATTTTGTTTACCGGGCCTGGTCTGGCCTGGACATTTTATTGCGTAGTTGCTAAATAAAAAGCCGTTTAGTATAGCCTATCTAGTCTTAGTCTGCATGTCCATAACCATAACCTGCTAAAATTAAAGTTTCTTTCACATCGGGATTGATTTTTCTTTGCACTGATGTTCTATTGTATTTTGCATGCTTATCGTTATGGTGGTTGTTTAAACCAATGTTGGGAAAAAGCGCTATTTTTTGAAATATTTTTTGCTGTTTTGCTTATTCAATTTTTAACATGGGCAGCCTATGGGCAATCCTTTCCATGCATAAATATTGTATATGGAATGGTATGTCATAAGGAATACATGGAATGACCCAATCCAGCAGTAGTTTTTGGTCAGCAAAAAAGCCGCTTAAAAAACAAAAAGCGCTTATGAAAAAAGCATGCCGTCCAACACTGGTTTAAACTAATTTTGTCAGCTTTCCCTGAGACATTTACAAATCTCTGCTGATACATTTACCTGTGGTAGTTCTCGTTTGTTGGCTGAACGAGTGGAGTATGCATGTTCTCATGAATGGATGGATAATGAAATTTAAAAAAACTAGTTCATAGCTCGTAAGCTATACAAATACCTTCGAAGCCAAGCCTACAAAGTTGATCTCTACGTATCGCAATCAGTTGCCGTAATATGCGCTCCTTGTTGAGGTGAACATATTTAGCAGGGTTTCTTTTCTGATGGTTTCCCGCAATATAAGGAGGTACTCCGAAGGTTATTTTTTTCTGGACACGTTTGGTTACCTATCAGCATAACGTAACTCTCATTCCCTCCCATTTGCATCCCCAGGTAAAAAAATAGCATCCATCATCATCATCATCATCGGTTCGATCCGAAAAATGTGCGGGTGGCTTTGTCAGTCATTGTGGTTGGTAGTTGGTAATGTTTATGCTTTATGCAATATGTTTCCTTTCAGGACCAGGATCAGGAATTCTTTCTGTAGTCAGTGCAAAAAAAAATTGTTTGAAGCATGCATAATGAGATAATTTTTTGTTGTTGAAATCATTTGTACCGTTGGTGGTGATGCTCATCATCATCACATCACTACTATCACTATTGTTGGGGTTGGGATTTGGGATGCTTTCAATTCATACAAGACAAGATGCTTTTACCCTCTATTAAAAATCTTGTTTTTCCCTTTTTCTTCGACTTCTGGAATGGAATGAAGGAGTGTAGGATCTAATGCTACGTACTGACTACTGACTGCGTAGCAATAATAGATAGTGATGAGCTCAGGTTTTAAAAGGAATGAAATGGAGGATCGAGAGGAAGGCAATAAAAAGTGGAAATGGCTTGTTTTTTAAGCTCCTGCCTGGCCTGGCCTGCCTAAGCCTTTGGCTTGGCTTAGGCTAGTTCATATTAGTTTGCCCTTTGTTGTTTAAAGTTGAGTTGTCACATTCCGAACCCTCGTAAGAAGATGATAGTAGTCTTCTTTTAGGTATTTTACCAGCAATAAAAGATGTATTCTAGCATTTCTAGCAGACACTTAACATTCCTCCTGGACTGGATTTGGATTCATTTATGAAGCATTTAAAACGTTTTTTTGAACGACGGAGGACCGGGTTGCTTGCTTTTTGATTTCAAATTGGAATTGCGCGATTCGATTCGGTGAGATGAAAAACCTTGAAGAAGTAAATGCACATTTCAACTTTCAACCCTGTTCTTTCTCAAGAAAGTTCATGTTAGACATCAAAAAGACAAGACTAAATTTATTCAAGCAAATCATGCGTAGAATGTATGGCTGATCTGATGGAATGATGACTCCTCGTCCTATTCCACCAATGAGAAATTAGGAATGATCTGCTGGTAGTCCATCTTGTCTGGTTATCTGAGATGATAATTGAACAAACAACATATTTCTACTTCGTGAAAAATTTTTTTCAATCGACTAAATCTAATTAAATTTATTTTTATTTTGCCTAAATGTAATTGAATTACATACATACATAAGCTTATTATGGCTTTATTTCGCATGGCCTTCCATCCTTTTCTTAGTTTCTTCTTGCGTTAATGTTAATGCTACGCTAGTTAAGGGTCTAGTAGTTATTTCCCTCACATTGTGTCCAAAACGTTTTCCAGATAACCTCTTCTGTCTCTCTGGTTTAGTTTGTACAGAAGAACTGCTGCTAAGGAAAAGACAATTCCCTCTACCGATTAAAGATCAGCTATGTTATGTGGAAGGTTATCGAAATGAACAGGTGTGGACAGGAAGAAGTGATCCTTTCATCTTCCGTCTCCGAATTTTCACTTATGAATTGGTGAATTGATGCTCCTGCAGCATACAAACTAACTAAAGACCAAGTATTGATTCCCATAGGTATCATAGGTGTTTGATTTCCTGACGAATACTGACTGAAGTTTACTGCTTACATTTTTAATTAGTCTATGCATGGGTGCCATGGGTATGAAGTGCATGGCATTAGCTAGCAACAATTCAATTATTTGACATTTCCTTTTGTTTTATTGATTTTTTATTTATTGGGTTCTTTGATGTCGCATTTTGTGTGACCTTCCATGTGTTGCACTCTGTTTTTACTAAAGCAGAAACATCCTTAGCTGAGCTTTTGTTCCCACGAGGAGATTGCTCATATTTGTCACATGTCACTAATGCGTATGTGGTCTTGATCTACATTTCTTTTCATGTGAGGATTGAGGATCAATGTAACTGTAGGCGACCAGGCCCCTACACTGAATCAAGTCCGAACTGTATAAATCAGGACTTAAAACGCAAAAAAACATTTAGAGTGCGAGTGCGTGCAATGCATAATGCATCATGATATGAATCATGTATTCAATATCTAGGGATGTCATGTTTGCATTTAATTTTAATTATATCTGACTTTTTCATGATCATGATCTCATCTCGGAAAGTCATTGAATAAGTCAAGCCCGTTATCAAACAGCAAAGTGCAATAATTATCTTTCTGACTAATTCAAAATGCATCGACATTGACATCAATGATCAATCGGCGAATGCAGTCACTGAAGACAAAATTAAAGAACCGCTGCAGTTTCAGTTTCGTATTTTTGGCGAGGCGATAATGTTGGTGTTATGTGATGTGATGACATGCACTACTTTTTATTGCCTGTCACTGACTTATTATTACGTTGAATTGCATTGAGTGTAGACGTAGACGTGGCTAGTACATTAAACCGTTCTTGTAATGGCTTGGCCGACGATGCGATGAAAGCAAACAGAAAAATGTATATCAAATACCAACATCAATACAATTTTTACGACAGTGATGATGCGATGATTTTAATGACTGTTTTGTCTCAAAAAAAACTTTCTTGCATTGGTTTATTCACACATTTTATTTTGGTGAAGATTGAATTTAATTCCGCTTTCCTTTAAAAGCAAATTCAAGCGAAAGCAAGGCTTTCAACGACTATATGAACATGCAAGAACGGTATTTTAAGGTGGTGTAGCGTTGGGTAAAAATGCATCATAATTTGTACAATGGCACCACTATTCCATTCGATAATTTTTTTGTTGAAAAAAAAATACGGTGATTTCAGTGTAATTTCTTCCCGAGGCTTCAATCATCTAAACTTGTGTGGCATTTCGGTGCTGGTGAAGAAGAAACATGCTTTAAAGTCAAAAGAGCATTGAAGCTTTTGTGTAAAATTTTAGGGTTTTGGATTTTGGACCATCGCAGCGTAGTAAGTAATTTTATTTTTACTTCAGCACATTTTTAAGCCATGTATACTTAGGCTCAGAGATGCGATGTATGTATTTTTACTTCTCCTGTTCTCTTCGCACCCGCTGAGTGACAAATTTGTTTATTTAGTTTATAGCATCATCGCTCAAAGAAACTGTTTACTTTACATTTAATATGGCTTACACAAGATATATTCCATAAGGTTATTTATGAGGCTGCGAATGCATACTGAGGTTTTTTTGAAAGGCTTTTGTCGAGAATGTTTAGAATTTCAGGAAAAGTGACATTGACAATCTAATCCATTAGCAAGAAAAGAAGCAATGATGATGAGCATACTCAATGCTTACGCCAGTGAGAATGGGAATGGGCATATCTTTAAAAAAAAGAAATTATCCAACTTTCTCAAGCGATGTGCATTTTAATTGCCACAAAAGCCAGTTATCAATTAATCCTTCAAAGTCCTCACATCTTCTATCTATGTATGTCAATAATGCAGCCATAGAGCCAGCATTGGTATTTTTTTTGAATTCCTTTTGTGTGAATTCTTGATAACGTTATGAAGAACATCCTTTTTTGTGGTTTTTTATACTGAGCATGAGTGTGAATTCTCACGTAACTCTTCTCATCAAAAATAAATTCCCAAATGCACCAGATTTTGTGCGCAATACATTTCTTAGCTGTTCTTGATAAACAATTTAAGTAGATATGCATCTAAAAGTAATGTGAAGTGTGAGTGTGTAATTATACACGAGCTATGATGTAGTATGTAGATGATATGTAGTTGTGGAGTGAATTCATCGCACCTGCGGTTTAGGTTATGTTTCACATGTTCGTGGAAAAATGCATGCTAAATATTAACAACAAAGGGAAAATGTATTTAGAATTGATATATTGAATTAACCTGTCGTTCCCTTCATTAGCGTTTTTTGTTGGATCTATATTAATTAAATATTCGGTTGACACTTCAGCAGAGCGCGTTCGCATGCATGCATTTAAGTGATGGAAAATAAAAATGCATAGGTATTTAACAAAAGGAGCATAAATACTTATCTACCTTTAAAATATTTTTATTTGGGTCAAATTGACTTGATATTCATTCAAAAATACAAGAAATAGACTATTGATGCATCCCAAATTTTTAAAATTGTTCATAATTTTCCTAAACATATTTTGTTTCTATGACATCCTAATTTTAGCTTAAAATGCGTATTGCTGCCTTTCAGAGTGACTGCTTTGAAGATTATAAAGTCAGCAAAAGCACGATTCTAGCTCCTGTTTCGTTTTTTGAGCACGAGAATGACGGTAATATTGCGATTGTAATGATCATCATCATCATAATAACATTTGGCTACTTTAGTTTACGTCACAGAGCCAAAATCATGGCATGACATGAACAATGAAAGAATGAAAACTCGGATAAAGTCCTCCATAGTTATAAAAATTTTAGTATTCCTTTTTTCTTCAATCTGAGACTAGAAAAGCTCAAAGAAATGAAATTGAATTTTTGTCGTTGTTGTTGGAAAACTGTTTTTATATTTCCTTATCCCTTTTCGTCGTTGTCACATGTTCCTCAAATATTTGGTGTACGGAGTGGTCACTACAAATCAAGTCATTCCGAAAAAATGCCTCTAATGCATTAGAAATCCTTCGCACTCGCTGACTTGCAGCTTATATTTTCCGAAATGGGCAGATCTTTTAAGGAAAGTTTTTTTGTCCACTCTACTTCCTTCTTTGTAGACTTTCTTGACTTTTCTAAATTGACCTGATGATGTACATATATTTTTCAGTAGGCAGCAGCTTTACCTTTGTACTACCACTAAACCAGACTCTATTCTAACTCCCACACACAACTTTCAGTTAGTCGGACTAGATATCGACTCTTCTCTCTGTCACTAGTTTGGTTTTCGTTTTGCCTGTGTGGTTTGGAGGCGTTTGTGATATACATAATACAATTGTAATATGAATGCGTCGCAAACACTATCATGTTTAATGAGGAGTGGAGTGGAGTGAGTAGGTTTGCGTTTGGGCGATTGAATCTTTGTTCCCAGGATATTGTTGACGTGTCCTTTCAAATCAAAATTGTCAAATTAGGAAGATCTTTTTCATTTTGAGGAAAGGGCGAGAAAAAAGGACTTACATATGAATGAAAACTTATTTCAACCATTGTTACTTAGCTTAGCTTAGCTCAGATTGCTCTCTTAAAAACAGAGAAAAGAGTACGTATTGTCTTTCATCAGGACTTTCCAGTATCGAATTACTTCTTTTTAAGTTTAAGCTATACCAAGCTGATGCTATGACTATGATAGACGAGATATTATGCAATTGATCTATCAAAAAATCAACCCTCTTGTATTGTTCTTGAGTCATTCACTCGGAGCTTATCTTTCACTGTCATTATCATAGCTAGCTCCTTCAAAAAAATTAGTAAGTCTTAAAATGGCAAGATAGATATTGATAGTGATAACTGATAACGCAACCAATTTAAGAATTTTTTTAATGATGATGACCTTCATACGTAATGGAAAGCGTATTAAGTGATTTTATTGAAAAATTTAATTTTATTTGTTAATGATTAAAGCTCATAAAAGAGTACAATATTTGAAGAGAATTATGTATTTGGATTTTCCAATTAGGGAAATACGTCCTCTCCTTTTATAGCATTGAATTGAAACGGTAAAGACGTTTTGAAGCTGAAGCTGCGTCATACGATGCTACACTAACACTACTGCTAACTTGATGATTTAGAAGATTACAGGATGGTGATGGTGATGAGGCCGAGCCTGGTCGTTTTTTAAGCAAAAATCGACATTCGCAATGGCAATACTCGCATGCCGTGTCTACTTTGGTATGTTTGGTATGATATGGCTTTGGCATGGCAGGGCTTGTCATTGTTGCATCTCTGGTCTTGTCTTGTCACCGCAAAAAAAAATTCTTTCTCAAGACGTTTGGGTTTTTCTCTCACTCCTTCTCCTTCCTCTTCTGGTTTCTTTTTACAACTCGAGATTATGATGAAGATATTTTTTCTATTGTTGACCTGAACTAGGTTGTTTTGCAGCCAATCGGTAATTACTTTTTTTGTGGTGAGCCGAAGAAGAAGAAGAAGGAAACCGTTGTTGAATATGTTTCTGGGAAAGGAAGATGAAAGGAGAATGTTATTTCTCGGCTCACTCACGCTCTTCTCAAGTAAATATTGTTCGAGTTCGATTTTAGATACGTGACATAGCGGTGGCAGTGATTAGCGCCGTGCCTGCTCTCACAAAAGAGGTGATCTTCAAAGCATCTCATGAATCAGAATAAAAGAAATCATTTTTTTATGAAAGCAATACATATTTTTAGAAAGGGTGAGTCATATCGTGCTCCCGCTTATTTGTTAAAGTAGGGTCTAAGAAAAACCGTTTCCTCTTCCTTAAAAAAAATCCTTGCTCCTTTGAGCCAGATCACACGCGTACCAATACCAATAATTCACGAATAAATTTAAGATTGGAAAGTGGAAAGTAAGAATTAAGAAAAAGAATGATTTCTTTTACGATGGACTGGTCCATCCAATCTTCCAGTTTAGTTTGTTATGTATCTGGTTAATCTCTCATTGGCAGTTCTTACACTCTTGTTAATTTGAGAGGTGCATCTGTTTATTTCTACCATTACCACCATGGGTGGGGTGGAGGAAGTGGATGACTGATGCCGTCGAACTTTTAAAGCTAATTGTAAATTCTTTATCCAACTATGTACTTGTCTATTCTTAACTTTACTGCGTTTTTTTCTAGAGAATAATTTCCGACAACAGCAATAGCACTAGCACTAGCACACCTTGGGCTTGGCTTTAGTGGCGGGATTTAGTCCCGAATTATTTTATGGAATAAATTCCTTTCCCAGATAGAGGCTGAATTTCCCATGCTGCTATGTATTAATGTCTGCTGTTTGTAGAAACCCTGGGCATTGTTTTCGATTAGGGTTGGGAATCATGTACCTAATTAATAAACAACAACAACATAAAGCTAATGTCATCCTTATCACATGTATCTTGCTTATGTAATCAGTAAAGAGTAAAGAGAAAGTAAGGAGCAACGGTACGAGTCTCTGTCGTCGGAAAAGGAAAAAGGGTATGCGGCATGCGGTGTCATCGACATCATAGTCATAACAAATCCCCATCTCCGGTTCCATTTCCAAAACATCTTGAAGTTCTCGTAGAGATCGAGAGCGAGAAGTATACAGATGGAATTTCTTGTCGAATTATCTAGATTTGTTGACGAGAAGGAAAAGACGAAGTCCAGATTTCGGCTAAGAAAGTAGAAAAGATAAATGCATGATATTCGGTTTCCTTTTTGGATTTAAAACTGCTTACATGTAAACAATTTATTTTTTTGGTATTGCATACATACATCATTTGTATTGTGTTTATGCTGGAGCTATTTTTTCTCAGGGAAATTTTTGACGTGCTCTATGGCTGGCTGTGGAAAGCTTTTCATTTCTGAGGATTTTTTGTAGAATTTGAAGCGTATTAAATGTTGCTTCTTTCATATTTATTTATTATTTTCATCCTGGGCTTTGTTGATGATGGTTAGTTCCTGCATGATTCATCCTAGAGCTTTGTCATTTCTGATTCTGATGCAGGATTTATCGCATTCCTGCTTTCTGTTATATTGAAAAAATATACATATGTACTGACGCAGAATTTCGAGACCAACTTCCTACTTAATTTTTAATTCAAGGGGGAATTTAACTTGTTAAAATACGTATTTTTTCTGAAAGCCCCTTTCTGACAACTTCTGGAATTATGACATGACATGCTACAAAATTATAATTGTTCTTGCAAACTCTTCCTGAGTCAATAATCACACTCTAGTTGAGCTTGAAGAAAGTACCTAATTGAATGATACTTTTTACAGCCTTGCTATTGCTTGGTTGAAAAATCTAATTGACTAAATTAGATACCTGTTGCAATTTTCCTTTTTTTTCATGATTACTTCCTTTCCTTTCATAAAATGCTGAAGAGCAGTAATTAATTTTTTGTGAGAACTTTCCTAAAAGACCTGCTGCAATTTTTCTTCGGGTAGACTGAACTCGACTTGTATTGTTATACTTGTGCTTGTGCGATGCATTTATGCGGGGATATTGATATGATGAGTGTAAGTCATACACTCTTGTAGGAATTATTTACAACGTGCAGTCTGCAGTCACTCACCGATGCGAGAGCGGAAGGAAATGGGCAGGTTTAAAGCTTCTTTATTGAAACGCTGCTACTGCTGCTGCTTGCCAATTGCCTATCGCTTCCCGTCTTCCGCTGGAATGCATGTGGGGAAAAGAAGTTCGGGGTAGCATTCAAAGTAATGTAAACAAACGATTTTTAAAAGAAATCTATCAGCATCCATTATTTATGCTTCCCTCCAGCAGCAGCGCCGTATTAGCGGAAGTAGGTAGGCTGGGCATGTGCATATTATCTATATGAAATGGATATGATATGGGAATTCAAGTGCAGCATCTTTCCTTCACATCTCTGACTCGAACGCCTACACTCTTTCTGTTTTCATTTAAATACTTGTCCGACTCTGAGTAATCAAAATCATAGTTTTTAAGTAATCTGTCGCTTTGAGCGTAAAGCCAAAGCGTGCACTGCATTTTTATTATTGCATTGCTGTCTTGAAAGTTGCAAATTAATTTTGCAAAACATTGCTTATGTAAGTATGATAAGCATATATGAGGCATGATTTGCTATTTCCACTTTAGGTAGCCATTCTTGAGCGACATTTCGAGCATATTTTTTTCGCCTAGCTCATATTATTTTTAGCTGCGCACGGCGCACGTAAACTGTTTAGTTATTAAATTGCGTACAAAAATTGTCATTTCAGTTGTGGTGGTGGCCTCTTTCCAAAATGAGATATTTACTTTGTTATATTCAATTTAAATACCCACTGCCCTATCAGGCCGATGATTGGAGGGATTGTCGCGGAAAGACTTTAAAAAAATTAACGTTTTTCCTAGTTATTCCATTCGATTCAATATTCATGAATCACGCCTATTTTTAAAGCATGACATGATCTAGCAAATATATTTCAACTACGCACGCATGACGCAAAAAAAGTACAAGAATTAATTTCGTGCCTGTTGAGTTGCATAATTATGTAGGTGACATATTGACAACTCCGCTGCTACTGTTATTTTTTCTTTGTAGCTTCCTTCTTTCCAAATCGAAATCGAGGTAAGCAGGTTTTTGTTCAGGTTTGAAGTTTGAACAAAAATAAATGATAAATAGAATAAATAGAATAGATGTAGAAATGGAGATGACTTCTGCACACACTACCACTACCTATTCATTAGGATAAAACTTGTTGAGTGCAGAGCAGAGCATTATTATTATTTGCCACCTTATCAATCAACCGGCGGTGTTTGTCACTGTGTTTTGATTTACTCTACTAAATTCATTCACAATTTTCAAACAAATAATAGGCACTTGTATGGGATTCCTCCTGAGATGTTTTGCTCGAACAAGCTCACTTCATCATTTGTCCTAAAAGAATATCAGTATTTTGGCGAGAGTTGCGAAAGGAATAAAGAATACCTAATGGCAACTTCGTGAGAATCAGAATTGTTCAAAATAAGACAAGTACATATAATGATGAGCTACACGAGTTGGGCATTGCAATTTCAAAGGAAACTTTGTCGTTGTCAACCAGAGATGGGTAAAACCCAGGGTTTTAACTACAAGTGAGTGGGTAAAAACGGGTTTACCCATTTTTATCGAAACCCAGTGGGCAAAAACGGGCGATATTTTACCATTGCAAGTAAATGATAGCCGTTGGTTTTAACCCAGGGCAAAAACAAATCTTGAAAATTAAAACCCGGTTGAATACATATGTATTAAAACTGGTGGTCAGAAACAACATGTTTTACCCACGGGTATCTCTTCTTGTCAACATACTTTTTGACTATCGAATTTGAATAACTTTGGATACAAATTAAATATGTAACTGAAGGACGGACATACATACGGACAGAAACGGTAAACTCATAGGAATCCATCCTGATTGTAAAAAGGTGGAGCACCGAAATGAAGTGATTTTCTTTAAAAAAAATCTCTTTCCCATCTCTAATCTCGTTTTCGTGCATGCATGTTTCATGTAGCATTTTCGCTTCTCGTTGTTGAACTAATATGTCATCCTTCTCAAGTCAACGGGACGATGATGACTTTCTTGATGACAATGATAAAGTTTTTTTCTGTGCCAGCCAAACTGAACTGAACTGACGACGACTTCTGGGCGGAGAAGGAGGAGAGCCGTATTTGCTCTTTTTTTGTGTCTCGAAGAAACAAAAAAAAATTGGGCACTCTTCTTCCTGTGAAAAAAATGCCGATTTATCATCATCACCATCACCACCGTTATATTTTTTTAAAGGCAACTCACACATCTTTTTTTTTCTGCAGTTTCATTTCTCTCTTTTTTTTGTGAAAGTCATCTCCCACCTGAGAGATAAGATGGTCTGGTGCATTTTTGTTATGTCTTCTTTTCTTTCTGGGTCAATTTGTCAATTGACAAGGAGGAGAGAAGAAAACACAGATTTTTTTTTTCTATTGTCGACAAATTCTTTCATGTTCACTGTTCACCTGTTGATGTTTGATGATGTTAGCCTGTCTATTTTTTTATGGCAGGAGGGGAATGTTTTTTAAATGGAGGGGTTGTTTCTACAAATTAGCTCGCAGCTCGGCATGCCCGGCCTAGTAATTTAGCTTACAACAGCTCAAGACAAAAAGAAATTTGTCAGGGTGGATGATATAGTATTTGCACAAGGAAGGAATGAAATGAGCGAAAAGCCAAGTCAGTGTACCGTGATGGATGGGATGTGACTTATGACATGGCATGGCGGTGAATTTCAGTTGTAAAGAATCTTCTTATCTAGTCTAGTCGCTTCTGAGTTTCTCCAATTTAATGTTTCTGCCGCCGCTGAATGTCGTGTCGTGCTTTGTGTTCAAAACGGTGGTAAGAAGAGGAAATTTTGGAGATGGAAGGTACACATATTATACTATGATCCTAGGTCACGATTAGGGGTCAGGCAAAATATTGCTTCAGGACATGACGCCCTGCGGGTAAAGCTCATTTTCGAGCCGTCCATGAGTACTCGGTTCTGTTTGCATTTGCACGTCAAATTTCAAAAATTGAATCTCGCGCGCTTTCTCGTCAAACGTCAAGGAAACGTCGAATCGCTTTCTTAGATGAAATCGCGTCAAAATGTAATTGAGTTACTCGCGAGCTTCCCGATTTCGAAAATTATACCGAGTCCCGGGTAGTGTCATGTCCTCATGTCATGAAGCTCGGCTCGACCCGTACTGCTAAACCTTGTCACGATTGGCGCTGAATTTTGGATTTGTGAAGGTCAAGTCATGTCAATTTAACTTTTCACTTCCATCATTTGTTGCATTTTATTTGAAGACTGATGGATAAAAAATACTTCCGATCTCCGGCAATCGGCAAAAGTAGCTATTTCCAATTTTTGCTTTGTCAGTTGTCTTAATTTTCTTAATTAAATTAAATATTATGTAATAGCTATTGCTCTGGCTATAAGATAAGAGATAATATTATGCATTTCGAATGAATGATCTTCCGTCTTTGTTTTGACTTCCTTTTTATTTAAAAAAATGTATTGCATTGCATTCTTCATTCATTATGCAAATATTCTTTGTTCCGTATGGAATGGGACAGTTATCGTTTGATTTTGATGATCCAGTCGCAGTCTCTCCATTTTACACTCTGTCTCTCTCTGTTTTGATGAGTGTGTCGATTAACAAAACCATTTCCTGCTTTCATTCAAACAAGTGAGATAGAATTAAGAATTCTGCAACATAAAAATTTGAGGGAGGGATAACGTCAAGTTAGTCATACACATACCCACATACTACATCACATCACATCCATATCTAATTTTTTCATAAAAAACCAGTTGATGCGTACGATATATAATATAATATGATAATGCATATTATTATGTATTATATATATGCAACCGCGCACACACTGTCGATTAACATTTTTATCATCATCACCATCATATCATGCATGATATCATAACTGAACTGAAGGAATTTATAACTCTGATTACAGCACACTGATAGAGTGCAATGTATGAATGAATGAATCAGTGTGAATTGTAAATTGTAACATTATCATAAATACGTTCTGAGGTGGCAAGAGAGGGAATCGAAAGCGTCCTTTCAAAACCTCAAGGAGGCCCTGCAACATTGCAATGCCCTGCGCTGCATTGGCTGAACGACTAGCTCACCTGTATCTACTGCATATGACTATGCAAGATAATCATTGACAATTATTGCGAGTAACAACACACAGTGCAGTACATACCTGTCAAAGGCACAGGATCATAAAAAAAATGAAACGAATGCGATGTTGGTTGATGACAATCAGAGTTCATCCAACTTTTCCTTTTTCCCCTAATATTCCACATTTAATGATGTTATAAAAAATAGCTAATAATTTTTAAATAGCTGAACAGCAACTAAGGTTCCTGAATTTATTTAGGCAAATGGGATCAGTTCAGTGCAGTTCAATACAAATTGGAAATTAATCAATTGAATTGAATAGAGTTTGTGGAAGCCCACTCAAAATGCTTTCAAAAAATCTAGAGACGCGGAGCTGAGGCCCTCCATTTCAATTGCATTCGAATTCGCGACAAGCCGAGCCAAGTCAAATGAAATGACATGATGTGATATTTTTTAAAATGCTTTCTAATGACAACTTGTTTCCGTCATTGATTTCAAAGAATGCAAATTATAAACTGTAATTGATGTTGTGGAGGGGAGATGAGGAGGAAGTTCTTAAAATCCATTTTTTTAAATTCCTAACGGGAAGAAATCACTGTACTTGTACTCAGGAGAATGCTAATGTTGTAACTTGCAGTGCTAGTGTTACATTTGCCGTAAAAAATAAATTTTTATTATTACTTATCATCATCGTACTCAGTACTCGTACATCGTTAGAAATAGGAAGGCTCAAACTTTTATTATTGAAATCACGCCTCATTATCCTTTGTGGATGGAGGGAACGAGGGAAGGTTCAAATTCTTTTCGACTAAAATTTTTTTGAAGGAACACAATATAATGCAATGCCTAGAGAATTTTTTTTGTCTTGTCTTCGTTTTCATGGGTGTTGGTGTTACATGATGTGATGATTTAATTGCGCATTGAAGGGAAAAAGAACATGCATTGTTATTGTTCCTCCGAGAAAAAAAAATTTGTAGTTACCTATTGCTGTTGTCTTGTAAGTGTCGTTAAATATCGAGGATTTTTTTTATTGCTCTTGGTTTTTTATTATTACATTATTATTATTATTATTTGTCTGCGTGCGTATGAGTGGGAAAAAATTAGTGAACTAAGCGCTTTCTACAACAGTCTTTGAAGTTTGAAGTGTTTAAAAAATTTTGCTAACAAAGCTGAGCCGCTGAACCCAACCGGTAATGGTCTAAATGAGTTGGTGTTTGTTTAGTCTTATTTTTTCTCGCTGAATTTATGTATATCTATCTCGAATGAAGATGATGTTAAGGGACTGTCCATAAAATACGTATTGCATGAGGGGGAAGGGTGAATTCCATGGGTCCTATCTTACCTATATGAATGAATTAATCAAATCTGTAACAGTTGCAGGAGGAAGGGTGGGGTGTTAGAAAGGTCCCGTAATACGTTACGTATTTTATGGACAGCCCCTAAGAGGATGAGAAGGGCCTCTAACTAACTGTTTTCTTTTGTTTATAGGGTAGCATAGAATTAATACCTAGGTAGGTACTTGCATCAAGCTTTATATATTTTGCTGAATTTCCTTCCCTTTCTTGGCCCTGATCCTGATCTGATCTCAAGTGAAATGCGTCATACTAAATTTTACCTAGTATTTCTGGAACTTGGAAGCATCATTTTTATGTATATCAAAAATAGCAATTCTTATTAATCAGGCCAAGAATCCTCTTATTGTGCCTTGTTTCACCTGAATATTTTTTTGCTGGAATATAAGCACATTATTTTATTATCTAAAAATTCATTGAAAGATTGTTTATAGTCAGTCATCATCGGCGTCCTTCAAAGAAGCTTACCTATGTATTACGTAGGTATGTATATAAAACTTCCTCTGTCATTCAGTCAAATAGACAGTCCTGGCAATTTTTTCGACACACTGACACTTTTCTCGATAGTCAAGTAAATAAGAATTCGGCCTGCTTCCTTCCTACTCCTTCCTACCGTCATCATCATCATGAATTTATATTATGTATTTTGCTGGCCTCGATACCGGTGCCAGGTAGCCGGGCTTTCACTTAATACATTAAGTGGG
Source organism: Seira ritae (assembly GCA_027744415.1). Classification (NCBI taxonomy): domain Eukaryota; kingdom Metazoa; phylum Arthropoda; class Collembola; order Entomobryomorpha; family Entomobryidae; genus Seira; species Seira ritae. Next base: position 4,100 of record JAHZNI010001817.1, on the reverse strand, counting down.
CTCTGCATGACTGGCGTTGTAAGAGCAAATGATGTCTTAAGCGACACGGATTTACTTTGAATCAGGAATAATAATCATGGTCTTGAGGCAAATTAAAATAGTTTCTATAATGAGCGTACTATTGTTAATTTTCAAATTTTTAATTCGCCGGTGAAAGAGGTAAGCGGCGTCAGATTTCGAAAATTATCAATTTTTTTTATTAAATTGGTGTTTGGAAGAACTTAATTGATTTCCAAAATTCAATTCCTTGGAAAATGTCTAGAACACGATGTATGTATGCATCCACGCGCTATATAAATTATTTCGTTGAAAAATGAAGATTTAAATAGTAATTTATTTAATGGAAACTTTGGCAAAAAAAATTAGATTATTTTTTAAAATCTTTTGGAAAAGCTGCTTTGCTGTAATCAAATTAAGCTATTTTTTTGGGCTCGAAGAAAATTGTTATTTTGAGCCTTGTTTAATCGAACTTGTTTTTTTTTGTATTTTTGCAGTGCTATCACGGGCCCAGAGAGCGCTGGCAGCGTCATTGGAAAACTTTCACTTTGAATGCATTGGAAGCAATCGGACGGATGATGAGATCGTGATAGCAGAGTCACTTCGCCAATTTAGCAATCTCATTTCGTCCATCGAAGATGAGCGGGACAGGATGGTGAGATAAATAGATAATAATGCTTTTTAAAAATATTATCCTGTGAATATTGAATATGGCTTTTTGGGAAAATACTTTGTTCTTACTACCTATTTACAATAATAGCATTTTTTATCGAATTTCGACTTGAATTGTGCAATAATTTCTTCAGCTTGCCCCCCCCCCCCCAACTTTGTACCTGGAAATTTTCACTTGTACTCTGTACTCCACGATGTCTTGCACGAGGGCACATACTGATCTCTTGTCAGAAGTTCGTAGAAAAGTTCAAAATATGTTAAATGAAATGACATTTGCATTGTATAATTTCGTCGTCCAGAATATAAATAGTAAATAGCTTGAACTTGCACTATGTTGTTTCAATTCTTTCTGCTATATTTGCTTCTGATAAATTTCCATGCTGAGGAGAAGAAGAATTGGAATGTCAGACTCAGATGGAGAGCAAGAGCTTTCAAATGCATTTCGATTTAAGCTACTACCCTCCCTATTACTATTACCCATGAAGTTTTTCGCAGTCAATTTTCACTGCTACTGGCATTCCTGACTCCGTTGTTCCAAGAAAGCGAACTTGGACTCGTTTACATTTTCAAAAATAACAGTTTTAACTACTTCTAGCATTTTAGTTGCATGCAAAGTTTTCCTACAATTCGTTATATTTCAGATGATACTTTGTAATTCCAATTAAAGTTTTGGTATTTATCGTATCTTTATTTTTTTATTTTCCTCTTTGAATTTTGCAGTTGGAGAAGGCCTTCGACCATTTCATCAAGCCGCTGGACGACTTCCGAAAGAAGAAAATTGGAGTGGTTAAGGTAGAGGCTTAAAAAGAATTGGCGTCATTGAATGCATGCGTATTTGTAATTCCAAGAAACAAGGCGGAAGGAATTGATTTTTTTCTAATCCCTGTTATTTTTTTACTTTCAAGATAATATTTTGCAGGAGGTAAGTTCTTTCAAACACCTTCCTGTAATCATAATGTCATGCACGTTCCCTCTAAGTTTTGTCATGCTATCCAGAATTCTAGAGATTTTTTTATTTATAGTCCTTCCAAATTTCGTCGAAAAAGTTGCCCTTAGTTCAGATTTGTACCAAGCTCACCTCAGCATACGGATTTGGAATTACCTACTGAATTACATAATTTCATACCAAAACAATAAGAACCATGAGAAGATTCGTTTATCACTTTTACTCCCCATTTCGTATTCCTTGTTTACTTTCTGTGTGCCGTTGACATGGCACTTGTTTTCGTTACAAAAAAGGAAAATACGAGAGTAATCTGCGTCATTCCATGCCGTTCCCCCTACAAAGTCCAAAAAAATATATAATGAATAATGACTAATGACATAATTGTTTGAATAATTTCGCGACCCGTCCAGTCCAGACCAGAGCCGAGCCAGATCAGAGCAAAGGTTAGGAATCAGATCGTTGACGTTCATGGATTTCCTGGAAATCTCCGCTAATTTTGACAAAGAAAAGAAAGAAGTGCATAGATCATAGATCTACTCTGCTATTTATCTCCTATCTACTTGAATAGAAAAAAAATATATACCAAAGCCTCATTCTCAACTCTCGACGCCTCTCTGTTTTCTCCTTGGATGGTGGTGATGATGATGATGATGATGATGAAAAGGAATGCTTTATCTTTATTGTCATGTCGTTGTCGTTGTCATTATTACACAATTCAATGCGAGCGGAACGTAACATAAACAGAGAAAGACAAGGGGATTTTCCCTGTCGGTCTATTGGTACAATCACAATCTTCTCTGAGCATTTCTCTCGCCTCCTGCCTTCCCCAATCCCCACAGCTACTGTACTGTAACAGGCATCTATAGAAAAACTACCTACCTACTCTACCTACTCCTTTTTCTCGGAAAATAGATGTAGTAAGCATGAAGGCAGCACGCGAAGCTCGCGTGAAGAAGTAAAAGGGAAAGCGAGGAAAGCTAAGAGATAGATACTGTCTTCCCTCTAGATAGCCTGTTGAAATTGGAATGGAGGTTGGAGGAGGCCTTTGTATGTATTTTTAGATTGGAATGGAATAGGAAATACTGGAAAGCTGGAAGACAATCAACTCCCTCCTCAGATGTTCCTTTTCCCTACATCGTAGATTCTCTTGAAAAAAAAAAAAATAAAAAAATACATTACGTACATACCTAGGTACTCCATTTACCCCATCGTAAAATGCTATTTTTAGGAGACTTTTAACCGCAAAGTGCTATACACAATTAATTATGAAGAATTCTAATTTCTATTTAATGCCTTGCTATCAGGAAGACTTTCTCCTTTGAATTTTTTTATATTTATTTTTTTTATTGGAATTCTTTAAGGATAGATGGATAGGGAGAAAACTGGAACTGATGATATAAAGATGAGAATGATGATGATGATTGTTATATCTATGTCTTGATGACAATATATATTTGTTATGATGATGATGATGATGATGATGATGATTACGAATATAGCAGTGGGGATGATGATGATTTGATGTGTTGTTGTGGTGTTGGGATAGGGAATGTGAATAGCGGATATAGGGAGATATGGAATCTGGAATATGGACTGGATTTAGTACACACACACGCACTTTAGATATATATATTTTTATTAAATATTTTTATACCTAGGTATTTATATTTATCGCGTAGTTTACGCGCATTCTTTCGAACGTCGAAAACCAGAACCAGGTTGAGCGAAGAAAAAAAATTTCTCCAAGGCAAAAAAGCAGGAAGGAAATTTCATTTTCACTTTTATAGATCTCCTTGTTATTGTGTAATTTAGTTATGTTTTGTGACAAGAAAAAATTAGATTATGAACATTCCAAGTTTTGCTATAAATATTCAACAAGTTCATGAGAAATATAGTGGAATTGAATTCAATATAAAATAGAGTTGACTTGTTTGACTGATTTAACTGTTACAACGTTTGTCCAAAGCTTGCATTTGTGAATTGAGGGGTTCCGAACTCGAGAAAAAATGGTGACATGAAATGTGAATTTTACTCTTTCCTTGCTTGATTGCTGTTACCTCGTCATGGGTTCATCCATTGTCGAGTGGATTGATTGGAGAAAGAACTCCAAAGCTTCCATAACCTTTTGACAGGTAATGAAAGAGCAAGAACAAATCAAAAATGTGTTCAGGACAGTCAGTCGTTCGACAGTTCTGAAAGTGATTGATGATTGATCCAGACTAAGTAGTCCAGTGATTGTGGAAAAAGTTGAGAGATTCCCATTGACAGTATTTCTATCATTGTTTGTTGGCGGGGAACAGAAATTATTAGCATGACTTAAACTTTAATTGAGATTTTGTGGTGTGCATGGCTCTTGAATTGTGTGGCGGTGATTGAAGACTTGCAAAACTGTAATTGTACTTAAAGGAGTACGTGGGGGCAGTTGAGCGAGTTAACGGTTAGGATTGATCACATAGGGGTTTTCGAGGGCGAGAAAACGATCTAG
>JAHZNI010001816.1:0-17718 GCA_027744415.1 Seira ritae | reverse complement strand
ATCACGATCGTTTCTCAACCAATAAAATAAAAGTAAATGAGCGAGTAAGGAATCCTGATGTGAAAGAAATGTAAAGTAATGTATCTTTCTCTTTGGGATAGAGTAGAAACTCTGGAAAAAATTGAAGGAAAATGTTTAAGTGGAGAGTGATATATTTTAGGGGAAATAATTCATGCCTTTCTGGAGGAGTATAGGAAAAAGAGAGCGACGACATGAGTGGGTGGAAAGAATAGTCAAAATCACTTTTCTGAACGCATATCTATAAAGCACATAGAGTACAAAAATGAGAGACGTTTTCAAGCACCAAGTGGGCATAGACTTTGAAGATTTCTTTTCTCCTCGATTGCATATTACATAACGCTCTTGTGGGAACGAGAATTTTTTTTTAGAGAAATAGACCTTTTTTGTATTTGAAGTGTTATTCTTATACAAATTCAGTGGAGAATGAAAAAATGTAAGTATATGGGTAATGCAATATAGATACATCAGAGTTTTTGCAATGGTTCGAACACAGTCACGTTATAATATTATTAAAATATTTAAGCAGTTGTATGAATGGTTTTTATAATTATGGGAGAGTTCAACTGGACTGACTTATGGAGTGCAAAAACTTCCAAAAAAGCGTTAGCTCAAGCATAAATAGAGGCATTCGCATTCGCGTCATGGGCAGACGTAACAATTGTCACAGTAGAGTGCAGTGGTCATTTCAAAGGCTGGTTGGAAAGCAGTAAATTAAGCGCAGACTTTCTCATCACTTTTCTCTCCATACGGGAGCGAAGCATCTTATAGTCGTATCACCCATCGCATCGTCATTCGGGAAATGTGCGACTTTATTCTGATGAGCGAAGGCTGTTATTATTATCATCATTTCAAATCACATCACAACTTTTCTTCGAGATTAGAAATTCAACTGAAGAAGTTGTCGGAATGAATGAAGATTTTGAGAGGATTATTCCACGAGAGCACAGCACCAGGAATACCAGGATGAAGGGATCACGCTTGAACACGGAAAATTTGAATGCTAAGTCGAAGTAAGTACCTCACAGCGTTCTTAGCATTTAAGATGATGATAAAATATAAAAGGTGGAGTTAAGCTATTTGAGATTTTCGTGTAAGTATATAAATATATATATTTTTTTCTCTTTCGCAAATGAAATCTCTGCAATGCAGATCAAATGGATTGTTATCGCGAAAAAATCTGAAACTATTTTCAGCCAAAGTCGGTGCTACATTCATGCGCCTCTATGTGCTGAAGAATTGAAAAATATGCACTTGAATTGGTTTTTTTCTAGTTGTCCATCTGCCAAGAAAAAAGTCTGCAGTGTTATTGGAAAAAAGGATAATACAAATTTGCATTGCTTTTTTGTACAATTCTGATTGCATACGATGCTAAGCATACATAGTCACACTTTGCACACCTTATGTTCTCTCTTTTGTGTTGTATAAGTTTAGATTTCAGTAGCGTGCTTTACTTCGGGAGAAACAAAATATTAAGTCCCCTTGTGTAGTAAGCTGGCTGGGAGCAAACTAATCATTAGTAATCATCATCATTCAATCCACACTCTCAGCTTAGCTTCTCTCCGTGCATTATAAAAGAAAAACTTTAACAGGCTTAGCTTTGATCATCATCGTTTTCGCAATAAAGAAAGGCTGATATCCTGATTATTATGCTTTTAATGCAAGTTGTTCCTGAGGATGAAATTAAAATTGCTCTCACTATGCAATGCAACCCTTTAGTGATGCTTACCACCAAGTATTTTGTGAAGAAAGTTTAATTAAAATTTTGAGAAAGAAATCAAAGAAACTAAAATCACCGACATCATCTCAAGGTTTTCTCACATTGCTCACCGCAGCTCATGGAATTTTTTCCAACATTTTGGTGGTCGTTCTGTCTAAATGTATGCATTGCATGTATACCTATATTTACATACGAAAGTCGTGCGTTTTACTGCAGATTTGCGTTATAAATGTCATAGTTCCTACTTGCTGCTTTAGTTCATTTATTTTATTATGTTGGTCGTCATTTCTTGCCACATCATCGACATCAACATCTTGTTCATCGTTTTGGTACTTGATTGAGCAAGTCGCTTGTATGATGCATTTGATCCAATGTTCATGGTACAATAAACATGCTGTACATTCGATATATAGGAATCGATACCCATTGAGATTTGCGACATGTTTTCCCGATATGACAACTCCTTCATGAGCTAGATGACGTAAAGCTTCTCCCATCTATAAAATGCCTCTATTGGAACAATAAGACTTTCATTTGAAGCAGGTCAATAAGCTCCGGTTTGCATATCGCATGGGAAAAAATGTTTCCGACTAAGTGCAAGAAATACATAATGCATACATGGACACATAACCGAATTTCCGTAAAGTCTGGGAATTGGAAAGAGTCATGGTAGAAATACTACAACACCAACCAAGCTTTTGTGAAGTTCATGGCATGTCATTTCTTTTTACGCATTTTGTTCCAGTCGTAAATTATTTCACCCTCTTTGTTTACGTGAGTGTTGCGATGCTACTCTGCTATAATTTATTACGCTGCTTGGAATAAGTGAAATCTGAGATTGTTTTACGTTAACAGCCTTTTTAATACTCAAAGCTTGACGATTCCCGGAATGATTGTCGTGACATGGCGTGGGCTAATCCCACTGAGAATTCGAATTGAATAAATGTAGTTAGTTCAGTGGTGGACTCGGCATCGTCGTTTTGTGTGGGTGCACTTAATGAGTTTGGTAATGGATGGATGCATTTATTTCGGAGAAAGCTACATTGATTAAATTGAAGGACGAGAGGGTTTCTTAACTTCACTTCTTTGTTGGCTAGGATCTGAGAGAAAGTCATTCAAAAAAATGAGTTCCATTCTTTGTGATATTCCTGCACCTTTCATGACCACTTAGTAGTGCTTCTCGCTTTACATGGTACGAGCACAAATTCCTTTTTAGTATTAATAATCTTCAATCGTCTTATATTACTGTGGTGAAATAATGTTTGCGCGTTGGAAAAGTTTTCAAGTTTCTTCTTCTTGATGACGATTGATGATGGTATTAAGATAAGCATGAAAAATACGCAAAAGTTGTCAGATTTACTTTTTGTTGTTGGAACTGGAAATAAATTAGCACTCGTACTTAACAGTGGTGCACGTGTTCAGCTCTTCGAATCGTGGGAAATCCTAGAGTTCATGGAAAAAACAGGGCCTATTGTATCCATAATTCTCTAACAAGAAGTAATACATCCTACATCATCACGTCGAGGAAACAATTCTGTTTAGCTTTTGGATGAGTAAATGTAGTTTCTCTCGTATTAATTAAGCACAGCCCATGTTAAGTGAGTGAGTGGGTTCTTATGCGAGGATCAGAGAGGGCTGCAAACTTTACGGCTAATTCCTACAGCACCAACGTAAGAGTCAAGAAGATTCCGTCAAAAACCTGTGGCCGTAGGATTAGATCCATAGTAATGTACCTTACCTCGCCTGTCTTTGCGCTGGCTTCGGCGGGCACAGATCACCCTGTAATCTTTCATGTACAGTATAATCAAAGATGATCTCTTATGAAAGCATTTGAGACCAACAACGCTAAAGAGAAAGGATGGAGGTTAGCATTGACATCAATAACCCTAAGTCCAAACTTTAGATTCAGCGACCGCTACTACTATTGAGAGAGAGAGAGAGAGATCAAAGATCTTGTCAACACAAAACCGACGTCATGAATAAACACGAAGCACGATGGAAAAAACTTGTGTTGATGAAGCCTTTATCCGGATTGGGATCGTGATACGCAAAACAGAGGGGAGATAGTTTTTGATGGTTAATCTTAGCAAGCGTCATTTTCTCCAATGATGTCCCGGTCACACATTACGCATTCAACATTCTGTGTTGGTATTCCATTTCAGATTACGTCTGCATCTCTCTGGTAAAAGTTAGTCTTGGTCTCGAGTTCTTTCTCTTTTGCCTTTTACGATTACGATTGCGAATAAAATCCATTTTATAATGATCAGGTCATCAATATAAAAGTGTACCTAACTCAATTATTACCAGGGAAATTTTTATGTGGGTGTTCCTGTCTCACGAACGGATGTTCTTTTACAACGAATGACGCATAAGCATAAGACGAAATGAGCTGGCTCTCATTTATTTCATTGACCATAAAATAAACTAAGGTTTTTTTCGTACGTCTCTTTCTCTTCTGAAGTACGTTCTGGAAAACGCTGTTTAATTGAACAGAGCACACCTAGTTAAAGGCGCATGTACCCAGGTGGGACTGGAAAATCTAAAAAAATCGAATCCCATATAAATCCTCCTTTTTGATCTTTTATTGACTAACTGCTCCTGACAGAATAAGAAAATTGCTGAAACAGTGTGCTTCCAAATCCAATCTCCACCACTGTGAAGTATCTAATAGCTAAAGGCAAGCTCTATAGACACTAAGAAATAAGTAAATCCATTGCAGAAATGTGTTACCCTCCGCCATAACTGGAAGAAGATGCCCTTATTTTTATACGTTTGGCCATTACTTCAAAGAAACGCATTAAAAGAAAGAAGGGAAAGCACTTTCCAGAAAATAGCAACTTTCTCCTCCCTTTCTACCGCACACTTGAATTGTTAATCTTTACTAATCAACCTTTTGCATAATGTGTTCCGGGTTTTCTTCTGCTGCAAAACGAGTCAACGAATCTGCTGCTTCTACGCTTTTTGGAAAGAAAAAATCTATAATGTGAGGTGATAAATTAATAAGAAACGAAAAGAAATCGTGTCTGGACTTTTCTATACCTCTCTTGCTTGCATTGTTGGTGGTGGTGCATAAGAGGTTCATCAAAATCAAGATGAATTAAGATTGAGATTGAGAGGAAAAAACCGTGTACGTTCAAACGGACAGACGTATGAAGCCTACTGAGAAGCTAGATGAAAAAGCACGAACCACAACCACATGCAACGAAATACATACGAAATGTAATCTTCACAAAGAGCAATAATAGTTGGCCTGGCCAATAAAGTATCACACAGGTTGAGAATGGAGTTGAGATCAAGCTCTCTGGGTTCTATTCGGCCTTCAGCAACACTAGGCAGGGTGAATTGGATGGTTGGTTGGTTGAATGAATAGCAAGTGTGATAGTGATGTGATGTTCCATTATCATTTTCGTGGCGGAGATGATTCTTATACAATACGTACAAGTTCATCAGCTTTGATTACCATAAAAAACAACACGAGACGAACTTGATTGCGCTATGATACAAAGATTGGAAGAAACTATTCACACAAGCGTTAAAATATTCATGGTTGAGGAAAAACTTTTCTTTCGAGTTATCTCTAACTTATTTTCTTTTCTTTGCATGCAGCAATCGTGCTTTTTGCATAAAAGTAGAAAAGTTCATGAAATAAAGAAAAAAAGCTGAGTTTCGGGGCAAGGCTTAACTTAAGGAGTTTTCATGGATTTAGTTGAATGTTTTTTTGCCCTACCACTTTTTTTATTCCTATCCATCATGGTAATGTCATGAAATTTTGCAATACTCAGGTGGAGGCAAAGTCTGTAATACTGATGAGATGGTGATATTGTACTTTGGCACATATGTAATCACGAAGTATCTTATTTCATGTCGGAAAAAAGTTCTTTTGGCATAATATAATTATTGTTATTGCTAGCATACGTGGAAGATGAGAAGAACAAGACGTACAACTACTATTATGCTAAGGAGTTGCAGAAGGATCAAGTTATTGCTTCTTTATATCATCTTCAACGAAATATGAAGGAAATTGCTGCAAACATTTTTGAGCACTTCATTCAAGTTGTTGTTTAAGCCTGTGGCCAAGCGTGTTGCCTTCGTGATCCATTGTTTCCTCTGAAGCTACCTATTCCACAATTGTGGTACCCTGGTACATGAAAGAAATCCTATGGCATTGTCATATATCTCGGAATTCGCCATGGGTCTGCATGACATACTTGAAAATCCAGGTAATGATACAAATGAACACAAAAACAGGAACGACGGCTGTGACTTTGGCGACAGCAGGGTACTTAAAAGTTACTGCCTATGCATACAGTATGAAAATGCTCACCAAAAAATGAGCGGAACCGTCTTGGTTTTCATAGAAAAATTGTCAATTTCTTGAAAAATAATTGTACGTACATAATTACATATCACACGAAAGAGTAAAAAGACGTTTTAAAAATGCCACGACATAAAATTTAGTTGGCCTTTTTGCAATCGCTATTCTGCGGTGTGGATGCAGTCGGTGTAAAAGTGGAGAGAGGAAAGGAGGGAAGTCCAAGGCAATAAGCAGAGACATGATGGCTAACAAATTCTAAGTCGTTATAATACATTTCTGTGTACTTTCCGCTTTGTGTGGAAAATGCATTTTCAAAATTTAGCCTTTCCATACGTCCTTTTCCATTACAGCATTTCCATCTTGATTAACGTTTCGTGACGATGATCTCGCACCGGATGATATGAAAAATACCGCAATGGTAAATTCAAATATTCCATGGACGGGAAGAGAGAAAAAGTCGTAATATAATATGCGCTTGTGCTTTTCTCTCTCTTTAACTCTTGGAGACTTTCACTGGTGTAGTTTATAGTTTATAATACCCCTGTCAGTTACATTCAACCAACCACTAACCTCTGTAAACATAATCTGCTTGGAATTTACTAGGATGGAAATCGAATTTTTCACTATTTTGTTTTGCGAAAAGACTCCTAACGTTAGATCCAGCCAAAAATTCAGTAATTGCGAGTCAGTTGGAGTTCATAGTTGGCACTTCTTGGCATTGTGCAGACGGGAAGCGTTACACTCTCACCAGCAATACTAATCTGAAATTGCGGCTCCAGCAGCCAAAACAAAACAAAGTCTCAACCCATTTAGAAAAAAAATAACATCTAAAGTTCCTTATTCATCCAACGCTTTAGCAGACACATAAAGCAGGTTTATCTCATGCTGCCTTTTCCTTTCCAGCGATCCTACCTTTATGTAAGTTGCCACATGCATGCCACCACACCGCACTGAAAAACAACAACAACAGGACGCTGCATCTTAGGATCACCTCATCATTTTGTACAGATTCCAGTTGGAGAAAAAGTCAAACCCACTCAGGCAAAAAAAAACACCAACACTCTTGAATGAAAATAAAATAGTGTAACTTTTTCCCTTTTTTGTAACAAATGTAGCATTTTATAATAATGGAAAAGCAGAAAAGTACAAATTCATTACAACACAAGGCCCTCCTCGTCCCTCCTCCTTCGTAAAAATGGCTTTTCTTCGTTAATGTCTTTTTCTTTATTGTTTGTTCCAATCCAATGCAAAACACAATAATAATGTAGTAATCTGCCTTCGACTGTAGGCCAAAACTGTTCTCGAGACTGGTTTAGTTTAGTTAGTACTTCTTGCCAAAAACGAAAGAAACCTGCGAAATAAAAAAAATAAAAGGGAAAGGAGTGAAAGGACTAAACCATTAGTTTTTGTTCAGTTCGACTGCTAGAGTTTTGGTTTGTTGCTGTGTATTTACTTTGCGCGAGCATTTATATATTAATATAGACCTGGTATTATTATGATGATGACGATGTTGATTGTTCTTGTGTAAAGTACTCGACAATTTTCTTCAGAAAAAAATACAATAAGTGTGCTTTGACGGGTGGCCTATTTCTCTTGTAGCTTTAGCCTTCTGCAAATAGTCTTTTTTTGAGATATCGTTTTTATATCGCGTTTGACGAACTGGGAGGAAATAGATAAAAGAAGACCTTTAGCTAGAAAAGGGAATATGATGAAAATAAAAAAGAAAAGCGAAGGAGAAACTTTTTCCTCATCTATTTTGCGGTCTCTCACTTTCCACTTCTGCTATTTCCTAGAAAGAAAATCCTGTTTCGATGAATTTATACAAGGCTCTCTGACAACTCGAAAAAGTAGACTTCCAATGTGCATAAGTAAACTTGAAGAAATTTTTGTTTGCTTTCTATGTTCATATTGTCCATTATCTTTTTCGTACTTATGTTATGACAAACAATGGAAGGAAACAACATCATTTTCTTTTAACTTCCCAAATCCTGCGAGTAAGAAGAAAGGCACTGAATATTATTGGGCGTGCTGTGGAAGTGGCTGAAGAAGGGCTTCTCGCTCCCACTCGAGTTTCCAAGAGTCTATGAAAAGGTACCAAATCCGTATGACTTTAAAGAACAGGTAGGAAAACGGCTCCTTTCTTGGTGGATTCCAGAGGGAATGTCGTGAGTGAAATTCTTGCTGATCTGATAACGCGAACGCGGTGAGGGCCAAAACGCTGGGAATAGTAATGGCTACATGGCTAGTCAAGTCGTATCTTTGGGAACACACTACTTCACTATTAATATAGACGTTCATAAAAACCATGGAACGAGCAAATAATGATGGATGCGAAAGAAGACCTAATGGATGCCCATAGTGGAATACGATAATGGAAAGCTGAATAAGAGGGCTAGACCAGAAGCAGACAGAGCATACTGCATACTGCAAAGCTGTGTTTGATGACGATCAGTGATGTGATGGTGGTGGTGGTTCGACGGCTGGCTAGAGGCAAAATGCCATTACCATCCTCATGGTACAACCGAGTATCTCAAGGAAAATTTAATTAAAGATGGAATATTATGGTCTAGAAGTATTAAAAAATCATGCAAAAGTAAACCGAATGGGAGAAAGATTCTAGTGATCATCTAGTATGTGGCCTCAGATGTGGCAAAACGCCGCATTGCAAAGGAATTGTTACTGATAGTTTAATGTCATTTGGAAAGGCTGGCAAGGTGCGTTTGAGCTACTACTGGCATAAAATACATACAGGTATATCTGCTAATATTATTTCACATTTCACAATATCAACCCGACATGACATCCTTTTCTCGAGAACGTGTTTTATTTAAATTTTGCTAAACTGAACCTTGCTTGTCTCTCCCTAATGATGCTTAATTGATATTGAAGAGTGGCAATAAAGCATAACTTGGTTTGTGCGTGCTCAACACGCAGTGTTGTATATTCACTATCATTCGCAAACTGAATTGATCGTAATGGATGACTGAAGACACCTCTCTTTTTAAATGGGCTATAGTTAGAGGTAACGCCATCCCTGAAGAGGACAGGGAGGCAAGGATTATTCCTGGAACGAGGAAGGAGTGGTTTTGGTTTTAGGGTCTACTGTCTGCATGAAATTTATTTCCTCAGACGCAACGTCATCAGCAAACATTCCTTTTGCATCGCAGTCCATGAAAATCACGAGAATAAACAACTTTGTGGCATTATCAGTTGATCCCGATTTAGCTGCAGGTTTTCTTTGTTTCTTGAATTTTAATTATACAAGGTCTGTACCAAACTTATTGTAGGGGTTTCTTTAATGAAAAGTTTTTTCGTATGGAACATCTTCCAGTTATGGTACGTGGGAGGTTGGCGTACTCCGACTCTTCTGTCTGTCGCGTCGCCTCGGTTTTCTTATGTTGCATTCTATAGTGCCGACTTTTTTCTCCACCTCTTGCGGACTTGTCATTGTGATTTTTGGCAACCACGCAGCAAACACTGAAAGATGCCCTGGAGGAAACCGCGCAAACATTGTGTGTGCTCTACCTTATCCGATATTTTCCTTCCTGTGGTTAATTGAACAGAGGAAAAGTGTCATCCGCTTAAGGGGCTTAGCAAACTTGAGTTGGGATTCATTTTTATTGTAATTACTTGATGAAGATCAGTACAACCACACAAGACGCAAAATACAACAGAGGAGCACTTAGGGTGAGTAGAAGAAGACACATGTCCCCCAATCCTAAAGTTAAGCCTACTCTCTGACCATGCAAGCCAAAAAAAGTGTAGTAATAATAGCTTTAGATGATAATGACGGCTAATTGTCTTCTCTCGCATGAACAAACGAGGGAACTATAAACATGGGACTAACCGCATACCCAAACATTTCCAGCTCGGCTTGACATAATTATTTTTCCCTATCTCATTCTTTTAGCTTTCTACAACTTTCTATAAAACACACAGAGGAAAAATATAATATTTGCTTTTAAACTTTAATATAGATAGCACAACACAAAAAAATAAGAAGGGGACTTTTAAACTAATCTGAAACCTTTCCACAGCAGACAAATCGACACATCATTTCCACTTTATATTTGTGTCGCATCAAAAAGAAATTCTGGGATATTATGTCGATACTTACTTACGTATCCCACTTCCAAGCTTTGAATGAAAAGTTTTGAGAAAGAGAAAAGTTGTTGAAAATAGTGAAGTGGAAAGGAAGACCTATAGCTTGACACGGCAAAGTTGCACACTGCAGAATCACCATAATACATATTTATACATATTATTCCATTTTTCCCATTGAAGTGCACCGAATGTGATGTAAGTTTTCAAGAAGAATAAGAACGAAAAAGAGACAGAAAAAACGTGACAAGTTTCTTCCATACAATTTTCAAAATAAACTTCAGTCCTACTTAGCTTCTTTTTTCAATTACTTCTGCACAAGGCAAGCATCTCTCGAGTGCTTCTCTTCATCCATGAATTTATATTTATTCGTTTTTGCTATCATTGTTTCATAATATGATGTAACTTTGCAATGGAAAATCCAGGAGGCAAGCAAAGCCAGACATCATGACATGAACTTTTAGAAAAAGTGGTGAGTGCATGCTCCAGGAGGAAAACGAAAATTCTGGTTTTTGCTTTTGTTTGAGCTCTGGGAAGATGTAAAAAACTACTTTTTTCAAGGATTGCATTCATCTATACTCAAAGCAAAAATTTTTACAACGTACTAGTAGTACTCGTGCAAGCATAGCATCGGAGTTGGGGAAGCTTTATTTTGGCAAGCTTTGTGTGCAAAAAAAGAAGACAAAGTTTGTTTACTACTGACTTAGTGTAATATGGTTTTTCACATGAAGACCAGACATGAATAGCATTGAAAGTGCCGCACTGTTCTCTGGACAGGAATCTATGCAATGCAAAAGCACCAACATCGTACTATCCATTGTATCCATATCATCATCCTCATGCTACACACAACAACATGGAATACTAGTAGTAAAGTAGGTGTCTTATTTTTTGCTCTGCTGCTGGAAAATAAGGAGAGAATCCAGAAGTTGGCTTCATGTTCAAGATGGAATAGAAGCAAACACGAGCATTCGGTGGTGCCAGGTTTGATAATCATTGCCGTTTGAGCAAGAGAGGTATTCTCTGGCATGCTTCTCCATCATTCCATAAAACAGCACAACAGCATAGCGTTCTCTGCAAAAGAAACGCAATATAGGCCTGGCACAATCTCCCCGAAGTCATCATATCAGTAGGAGCAAGTGGACGGAGAGGAGGAAATAAGGAGTGAAAACTCTCCATAAACGAAATAATAATATTTGATATTGAGCATAAAAAACATCTTTCCTCCTTTAACTTCTTCATCTATCATTTTTTGAACGTCTTGTTTGCCTTTTCCTTATGTTGTGTGAGTATAGTAATAGTAAAAGGTAGTGAGGATGAGGAGAAGGGAAAAAATATGTGTAAAGTAATACAATATTTACTTCATCCCTTTTTTAAAAAGAAAATGATAATGAACTCTCTCGTGTGGTATTGTATGTGTCGTCATCGTTCTGTCGTGTCTACGTTACGTACTTACCAAGTGAAAAACTACTCGGGTTTGTTTATTTACACATTTTTCTCCGGATTCTGAGCCATGCATAAAGTCTCTTTTTCGCGAATTTTCATTGAGAATATTGTCGTAGTAGAGAACGTGGTACTTTTTCCAAGTGACAATTTCACGAGTAGTTGTATTTTGTCCAAAAACGGCTTAAAACGAGAGAGAAGGAGATTAAAATTATTTAACTCGGCCCTGAGCCATTAGTTTCTTTGTGGAGGCAAACAAGTGACCGAGTATAGAGGTAGCAGGAGACACTTGGAGAAAGTTTTTGTGCTAAAGATTATTTTCGAGAAAATTAAACATTCCTGTCATTCCATGAGAGAGCCAGAGGTACCTTAAAGATTACGCTGACAAAGGCTTTGAGAAAGAACGAAAAAAGGTGCTTTTGTATATAAGGGATTATTATAGCTAGTTTTAATTTTAATGCGCGCACAAAAAGTCTTCTATATTTTTTACTTGAGATTTACAAATCGCACAAAGAATGTAATAATTATTTCTTAGTGAGTCTACGACGTGATGATACACTTTAATTTGCTTTCAGTATATCTCAAGAGCCAAAGACTGGCTACCGGTGGAAAACAAAAAAAAATACTTGAGTGAAATATTAGCTAAGAAGGATTTCTTAACGACTCTGACGAGAGTTCAAGGTTAGTGATAAATTGTTGTTCAAGCTTCATACTAGTAGCTCCAGACGAGAAACCAGAATCACAACTGAAGAATTTAAAAAAAAATCAATCGAAGACGTAAAAGAAAACGTGCCCATTTAAGTGTAAGTATCTTCTCATTTATTAATTTCTTATCGCATCATCAACGCATGTATAAACTCCATAACACTAAGGGGGGTTTAAGGTCATCAAGTAAATGGATATTTCTGACTAGAAATAGGAGTACAAGCAATATTAAAATGATATACTTATGATAAAACTATACTATCAGCATTGTTTGTTTGTGGGGACGTGTGTGGATGAGTGAGGGAGACTGTGTTGTGTTATGTACTTGACATTTCATTACTCGACAACACAGCCTGTTTTAATTTCCTGTCATCGAGCGCATATTCGCAATGTTTGTTAATTTTCTCCTTGCTTTTTGTTTGTCATCTCTTTCTCTCCTGACGAGGCTAAGCTGGGCGGGAGAGGAATATTATTTATGTAGTAAACTTTCTTGTTTTGTTTTAGGCTTTCCGATCATTCCTAAAGTAGGTCAGCATTTTTGAATGAAATTTGGAGCGTTTTCTTGTGTTTCATTCCATAATATGTATCAGAATTTAATCAATCTGTCAGGCCCATTTCATTATGCTTGAGTGTGCATGATGATACAAACTGTGAAACATAAAATATTTTGTCCGGAGGTTGTGGTTTGAGGCTTTTCTGCGAAAACTTGTAGAAGTTCTTCTTGATGCATGCAGAACAATATATCATTGACAAAGTACAGCGGTCAATCTTACTACAGGCAAGTGTTTCATAGTCAAGTAGTCAAACTGGACCTGTTCGAATGACCTCGTTACATTACAGGATTTACATAACGAAGTTTAATGGACTTTGTTTTGCATGTGTACGAGATGTTTTGCATAATGATAGAGATAGAAGTTAAAATGCTAAAGGTCTTTTGGAGACAGTTGGGTCGACATTAAGTCTTCTTGCATGTCAAATTAATTACGAGAAGCTTTGCGTTGCTAACATGTCATTGTTACCATTAATCTACACGAAGCTTTATATTTCTAGATGGCTGTCTTAATTGCTACAAATTTTTCTTGGGAATCCTCTCATTCATTAAAAGGCGGCTTATGTATGAAGAACTCTGATGTCGATGTTATTTGGAAACAATGAGAAGATTTAAAAGTCATAGTCGTAACATTCATTCTGACTCTAAAAAATTCCATGAATATGGTATTCTTTCTGCAAGGCAAAAACAGTTCATCACCCTCATAACTATTTTGCCAAGTTATTAGGCTACACTGCAGTGTAATAATGAGGAAGCAACGGCATATTCTAGCGGTTTTTAATTTTGTTTCATGAGCCCTATCAAACTCTTAATTGTTTGCAAATTTCTTTTTTGTTTTGACTTGGAGTTACTCAGTTTTGTTTAAATACTTTTTCGACCAAGGTCTCCGCCATTAGATTAAATGTTAGTTCGTAAAAAAGAGGGCTGGTTGTCCTTATGCATAATACATAACACATTTGCAAATTCCTGTATCTTTTTTTCATTTCAAGACCTGTTACAAAATTCATAGCATTGAGGAACGACGTAGTAGTAGTGGACACTATTTCCAGGGAAATGTGCAAATAAATAAAGATACACATATCTTGTGTTAGAATAAATACCCCAGTAGAAATTGACCTTGAAGCATCGTCTTTCTTCACCTAACCTTGCACTTTTTTGCATGAAACGGAGAAGAGTAGTCTAAATGACTAAAAATGACCATTTCTGCAAGTATACATGTATAGCATTGCTATCTGTTGATTATATTTTGACTAGACTGTTTCTGCCTCATTCGTAATTCGCGTAACATTTTTACGAGATGGGGTTTTATAATTGCAAATTATTGTTATCATACCCATACCATAATACGATGCTATAATATCATCTTGTTATCGTTAGCATCCGCAGTAAAAAATTGCGAAGACGTGCTCTCTCCGAAATACCTACATGTATTAGATTACAATACACACGACAAGACGATATAAAATAGTTGTATATTTGCTAATGGAGCTCATCAACTCGTATAAAAAATGTGATAGCAATTATATTTGGTCATCAATTACATAGTTACGCACGGTTGGTTCAGGCGGTCGGTCTATAAGCTCATATGAGATGAGTTGTTTATTATTATCATCATTTTTCATCTCACATTTTCAGGCATATTTGCATGCTTCCCATGCGACACTCATGAAATATAAACTACCTAGCTAGCTTTGCTGTCTTATTTTTCTTGGCCAACTTTTATCATTATTATTGCTTACATGAGTTGCCCGCATCACATCTCTCTCAACAGCTAATTTAGTTTGTCTTCATTAGCGAACTCTTCGAATATCAACGGAAAAAGTTATCAACTCGTCCGTAAGAAAAATAAACTTGGGTTCTACATTGTTCACTGGACTTTGTCAGTTGTTTTTGGGAATGCTTCCTCCAAAATATAAAGTAGGCTTCTCCCTTCCCACTGAAATTTATCCGGGTAACTTTTTCGCCTTACTGATTCTGAGACTCAATTTGTAATCAAATAGCGTGTCTTCTAGTCTCCCTCTGATTTTGTTCAGTTACAAACTCAGTTTTGTTGAAATTCCAGTTCTTCTCTATCAGGACCGAGCAAGGACAAGTTTTTTCTCTGTACAAATGCCTATTTTCACGTTGTTTTGTCACCACCAACGCCACCGCACTTCAAAGTCATAATCCTCACTTATTTTTGCATGATGTCCATTAGAACATTTCTGTTCTTGTTAATTGTTCCATGGAAAAATGAGAAGTGATTGAAGCACGTTGTATATCCTCTCATTTAGAATGTGTGGGTGTTTTGCTGGTATTGTGTTGACTCCTTTGCTGGGGCGTTTCTTGACGGGTGTTTTGTCATCACTGTCACTTCAATAAATATTCTACTCCTTTTCATTATCATCATCATCCTTGCCGTCGTTAAGAGCAGCAGCCGGAGCATTATGTTGTCATTTTTGTACCCGACTTTGCAAAGGATCTAACTAGCACGAAATTCACCTCTTTTGTGCTCCAAATTCTCAAAAGAACATCCATCTTGATCTCCGATGACATTATTATTCTTCTTACCAAGAAGTTTTTTTCTGACTTTAGTTTCATTAGCTTACTTACATAATAGTCCTTTAAAGTTATTATGGAGGATGCGTGGTCGTTTGTGATGGAATTGTAATTTAAGCTAATAGGATTTCTCAAGAAAATTAGGTGGAGAGTTTGGACATCTGCGGATAAATAAAAGGAAGCTCAAGTATTTAGCTTGTACATAAGCATGATTGGATTAAACCAGTCTTTTCTGCATAACGAAACTCATTTTTCAAAGGAATGCTGTCTTCTTTATTTTATGGGACTAAATTACATCATCATCGCATGATAACTTTTCATGGGGCATCATGATATTAACATGGGTGTCTTAAACAGGTGTTCATACCACCTCTCATCTCATCCCAAATTCTTCTCGCATCCAAGAAAATAGTTTTTGATCACCATCATCAGGCAGAATTTATGCGCATCAGCTTTTTCTCTCTCCGAATCTGAATATAATATCGATAAAGCATTTTGTAAAATCTCACCTCTGTGGTCTCCTCGCTTGTAGCACCTGGGCTAAAAATGATTCCGCTCGGCATATCATATCCATCACCCTACCATATCTTCAAAACAAATCTCAGGTCTTTATTAGAACTCATAATAAGGGGTTAATGCTCTAATTATTTCACAAGGTTCTTCAGACGAAGTTAGGAAAAGTGTACCAAGTTACCCCATTAAGTGAACCTTTTTGTGTGTTTAGATGGTGACACGGAAGTCTTATGAAGAAAATTGGCCTTTAACTGCTAGCAAGTCTTGTGATGGAGAGCCATTGTCCATCATTGACAATAGGCTGCCAGTACAGAACCAAAGAAACTGCAGAGAAAGTGGCCTCAAAAGCACAATCCACCCACCGACACTAGTACAACTAATCAATCATCTAGGACAAAAGGAAGACAAAGCAGAGGACAAACTGTCGCGGAGAAAGTTAATATTATTTTATAGTGGAGACTCCAAGGACAACGTTGATGTCGTATCTTTCGATTTGAATTCAGCGGAGAATAAAGAGACTTCCACATACGTGCCAGAAAGTGCTCTATGTATGTGTTTCTCCTAAAGAAAAGTCAAGAAGAATGTGCTAAACAAAACTAAAAACTTTTGCCAATCCTTTCGCACATAGTATCCTTTAAAGCGCGCATTCCTCTTTCGCATGACAAAAGCTAACCATTTTAATCTTGACGTACAACTTGAGGCACGCATATTGTGTACCTTTTATTTCGTAGGAAGTAATTTGCTTAGCTTGGAGAAAGCCAAAATTAAATAGACTCTTGTGGAGAAAGTACCGCGTATGAGTTGGGAAAGCGTACATTTTCGATTTGAAAGTAAATTTACTGTGAGAAGAGGACGCGGTGAATGCAAGTGGAAGCACTCAACAACCCTCCTCATCTTTCGTTTTTCGAGGGCCAATTCGACAAGGGTTGCATAAATAGGTGAACAAATTGCCCGAGCTGTTTTTATACTGGAGACAGGAGTCTATTTATTTACGATGTTCACGAATTGCCAAAAAGTTCAAAACCAGCCCAACTGTTGCAACGCTAGCAACAGTCCCACAGGAAGTGCCCTAGTAGGAAAAGACATAGGCGGAATGTCATCGTCAACGACGACAGCCACGTCGGGGAGAAGAGCTACGATTGCAGCGGGTCCTAGTCATGAACAAAGACTGCAACAACAGCAACTCCAGCAAATTTTCCGGAAAAGCAGAGAGCAAAGCTCCATTATAGGTTCTGCTTCTACCTCTCAGAACTGTGTTGGCAACACTAGCATACAGATTGGAGAAAGTGCTAACATTAAGACAACTGCCGCTAGCGCCTCTCCTTCTCCGTCGTCAAGTGGGGTGATGGATGCCTGCGCGAAGAAAACTGTGGCAGCTGGAACTGTGCCGGGAAAAAATAACTCCCAAGAGGCTGTCGCCAAACAGAAGCCCTATTCATCTGTCTTGGCTCCTGGTGCGCCATTAAATAATTCATGTCCCTCTCCCTCTACTGTAATCGTAGGGAAGCCAACTTTAACCTCATCTTCTGGATTCTCGAGTGGCAGCAGTGCAACCACGGTGACAGGAGCAGCAGCAGCGGCTTCGAATGTCGCTCCGGTCGTGCGTGGAATATCCAAGTCGCCCCAGCCTGCACACAAAACGCCTCCGATATCTATGGCGAATCGCGGCATGTCCACAGATTTTTCACGCCGACCAATTTACCCCAATTTCCCGTTTTCACCATTTACCTCACCAGGAACATCACCATATTTGGGAAGGCGACGGCAATTTCGCGAGTCTCAGAGAGTAAGTGTGGAACAAGTGGGAGATACCCG
>JAHZNI010001815.1:0-11031 GCA_027744415.1 Seira ritae | reverse complement strand
AATCACGTTGACGCTGCAACTTCATTGGAACTAGAACTGGAACTTGTTTCTACCGCGAGATATCATGTTCACAGACAGACATAATTTTAATCTAATTCCTAAAAAAAACATGCAACTTCGAAACGATGTATCGCATCTCCGGAACATTCTTTTCAAAAGAATTTCTAAAAACAAATGCCAATGACTGATCATGAAAGAAACTTAGAAATTAAAACATTAACCAAATACTAAACAACACTTTTATTTCAACACACACAAAAAAAAAATTGTTCACTCAATACTGACCCCACCACCAGCCCCTTCATCATCAAACCCAACATTACAAACCCCAACAACAACGTTACTAGCTGCACTACTACTATTATCACTGGAATGTACATCGTAAAGGAACGGGTTGTTGGCCGCGTACCGCATCGTTCCTCCCCCACCAATTATCGGTTGATACTTGAAGTAATCTTAAGATTTTGTTTCCAAAAAATAAAATTAAAAATAAAAAAATAAAAAATAAACTAATTGTGTTTGGTGAGGTGGTGTGTACCGAATGGTGCTTTGGAGAACGGGTCGTCATCCTCGTCGCTTAATTGATTCTGAATAGAGTCGTTATCACAGTGATGTTGATGCGGTGGGGGTTGGTAGTCTTCATCGAATGGGTTCCACGACTGGGTTGGTTGTGGTGGTGGGGGTACTGCTGCTGCTGCTGTTGGTGGTTGCGGGGAAGGGGATGGGGTTATGTTTGGTGGGGGGATTGGTGATATTGTCGCGTTGTTTATCGCCGGGCTGTGTGGAAAAACATTTTTTTTAACCCGTTTATTGCGTTAAAAAAATGGTTATTCATTTTCACCGTTTTTTTAATGAAAACGTTAAAACGAATTAAATTAGTATTTTCCTGTAATTAAAATTTTGAATATTTCGTAAATCACTTTCAATTTAAATAACTTTAGGGTTTAATTTTGAATTAAATTACGTTTTTTTTCAGGGCCTGAATATTGTACAAATCAGCAAAATATTTCAACCAAACTTTTAGATAAGCTTCGTCAACAAAAGTCATTTCGAACAACTCCATACAATCATTTTAAACCTCACTTGAAAACCCTAGCAGTTTCAACGACAGTGAGAATCAAAATCATTTCCTTCAATTAATTTGGTCACAGCCACAAAATATATTTGCTTTAATAATCACTAAAGTTGTACTAAAATGTAATAACAATCAACCTCACCTGAAAAACCTACCACTCCCCCCAATGACTTCCCCAGGACTAACAGGCTTCGGACTCTTAGGTGGCGCCAAAGGCAGAGGCAATGCTCCACCACCACCATTCCCACCTGAATTTCCACCCCTTTTTGGCCTCTGTCTTGGCGTCACAGTCGTTTCCAGCACGACATTGCCTCTCGCCTCCTTACTCGACTTCAAACTCAACTCTTCCCGGCCCCGCTGGTCCTCCTTGATCTTGGCCACCCTCTCGTTCAGCAAACTCCAGTCGTTTTGAAGCCCTGCAGCACTCAGCGCTATCGTTTCCTCGACTCCAGGGCGAACTACTTGGTATTCGGCGAGCAACACTTCCGCGAGTTGGATCAGTTCCGGTGAGTACTTTGCTTTAGGATTCCAGTTCAGGTTTCGGTTCTGGATTGCCAGGATTGATTCGAACGGGTCTTTGAAGCACATGAGCTTGTACAGACACACTCCTAGAGCCCAGATGTCGGATGGGGGGCCTAGCAGGCCTCGGTTTCCGTACAAGTCGACCTACGACATAGGAACAAGGGACATTCGTTTGAATTGGGTCAATATGAATATATACGTTATTAAGTACGTACCATTTCAGGACTCCTGTACTGGAGTGTAGTGTGCTTATCCAAGTCCTCTTGGATCTGAGTGATACTGTCCATCGAAGGGTCCCACTGGCGAGTGGTCGCTGACCCAAAGTCGGACACGATGTAGAGGTCGTCCATCATCAGGATGTTTTCAATCTATTTTCATCAATGATCAAAAATATTCAATTGTTTGTAAATATATGCGGCGGTAATTTCAAATCTTGACGTATTCAAAAGTATAGATTTCAAAATGATTTGTGGCAATTTCAAAAGTACAAACGGACCAATCTGGTTTTTGACATTTAGAATTTTTCCACCAAAAATTCAATTTTTATAAACTTTGAAATCCTATAATATTTAAATTAATATACCTTAATATCCCGATGAATAATAGGAGGACAACTATTATGGAGGTACTGCAACCCAGTACTGACCTGGTGCACTACCTGCAGCAATTCCTGCTCGCTGAAGCTACTGTTCTTCGCCATCCGGGATGAAGCTACTTGGAGCAAATTGTGTTTGCACAGTGGCATCAGGTTCTGGACTTCGTAGGTCGTCGACTGGGAGTACTGGTGGACCATGTGGGTCAGTGATGCGAGGATGTGTGGGGTCTTTTGTGATAGGGTTGACTGTAGGGACAAAATTTGTTGGAACAAAAAGTTCATTTAAATCAAGAAAAGGTTATAAAACAGAATGTTTTTTTTGCGATATATGTCGAAAATGTTTGAATGTTTTAATCTTATCAAGTTTAATTTAAACGGAGTTATTACGATTTTAAAGTAAATTCCACGTTTCTCTACAATTTCTATTTTTGAATCATTAATTGCTAAATGCATTTTTGAGCCTATTAAAGTTTTACAAATAATACAGTTTCTTCAAAAAACTTTAACAACCTAAAACTTTGACTGGACGGACAAAAAAAAACATTAGGACTTTATAAACTCTTAATATTTGAATGACTATATATATCTGCTCAAAGGTTCAACCTAGGATGGTATATAGGACCTTTATGATATACCCTTATAGCTTTTAAACTCAGCTAAAACCCAATACACCAGTTTCTCCACTTTTCAATAACTCCAGTAAAAAAAAATAAAACAATTTTTACTGACCATAATAGCGACCTCCCTGGAAACAGCCGAAAAGTCCAGTTCATTGTTGACCACAACACGCTTCAGGGCGTACTTGAAACGCTCATGCTTCACGAGAAAAATGACACCGAACCCTCCTTCAGCGATAACTTCCTCCACCTGCACATTGCTATACACAGTCCCTAGATTCAGGCCCTTGCCTATCAAACTGCTGTAGTGAGGGGGCTGGGACTGGGAGGAAGTGGCGATATTCAAGTGGAAGTTTAGGAACGTGTTGTTCAGTTGTGGGGATGGTGCTGTTGAGTTGGATTGGGGTGATGTAGTCGTCATTGTTGATTATCTCATAATTCAGTTTAAATTGTTAAATGTAAATCAAAAATACTGGTGGGTGGAAGAGGAATGTTTGGTGAAACAGATG
The DNA here is from genome assembly GCA_027744415.1 of Seira ritae. NCBI lineage: Eukaryota > Metazoa > Arthropoda > Collembola > Entomobryomorpha > Entomobryidae > Seira > Seira ritae. Next base: position 7,713 of record JAHZNI010001815.1, on the reverse strand, counting down.
ATTTGCAATTTTATTATGATGAAAAAAAAAATACGAAGGATTTTGTAGAGAGCAGCTGCGAGTTTCTTGTCATAATATCCACCCTCTCTGAAATGTAATACGGTTTTATTTGTTCGTACTGTAGATCGTGCATCTGTAGGTGCGTAGATACGCCGTTTAATTGATGTGCTCACGTGCGGGAGTTCGAATCCCGGCGACGACGACTCGATTTTTTGCCACTTCACTTGTTTCAACCATCCTAAATAATTCATGAGTATGTAGGTCAATGATTGTTTTTTTTTAAATTAAATGCTGGTACATATGACTCATTATTTAGAGTTCGGACATTTAGGAATTTATAAAATGCCCAAAACATAATATATGAATTAATTTTAAATGACCTGTATGGGTGACTTTAATCTGATTTTACGAGCAAATAATTCCGATATTGGATTATTCTGGTTATATATTAACTAGTTGAATGGATTTTGAAACATATTTTGACTAAATATGTTCAAAAAATATATGTAAAATCATAAATATCCCGGACCCTACTCATGATAAAAGAATAAAAATGCAAAAATATTCATTTCATCATGTAGTGCACCGTCGTCAAAACTAGATGTTCGTGGAATGAAATAAACCACCAAGTTTAAAAACAATAAATTAATTTTAATTAATACAAAATCACAGAGAGAGGTGAAGGTGAACAAAAAAAAACTACTGAGCTGGTTGTTGTTGTTGCTGACCCCTCCTGTCATTATGCCTGCCATACAACAACAATCCAAGCAACCCAATCAACACGGTGATCAAGTACAAGTCCCAGTACTCGTCAAACTGCTGCGTAGTGTCACTCCCACTTTCGCTTTCCTCCTTCGTTCCAACAAAGTCAAACAACCCTTGAGCACTATCAACTGACCCTCCCTGCTCGCCCAACAACCCTACCCCTTTAAAATAACTAACAACCTGGAGCTTAACGAGCGCCAACGCCACAGGCACTTTAGCGTCATTACTTGTTTCAGCAGCCATGTCGTAGAACCGCTTAGCCAAATGGAGATCCTGCTTCAACCCTAACCCGTTCTCGTGCATGTACGCCAGGTTAAACATGGCTTGGGCGTTGCGATTAGTCTCACTGGCCACTCTGTACTGGGTTGCAGCGTTGGAGTAGTCTTTAGGGGTGCCCCAGCCGTAGTAGTAGTAGTCACCTAACCTGACTCTCGCTGGACTGTACCCTTGTGAAGCTGAGCGTGCCCATTGCTGCAACGCTTTTGATAGCATCGCTGGTGGGGTCACTGAAGTCGAGTTTAGCAACGAATACACTTGTTCTCCAATTTCACCTCGTTCCAGCATGAACGCTGCGTTGGACTGTGCTGCTTCGTAGCCTAGTTCTGACAGCATCAGGTAAATCGTCAACGCGTTGCTGTATTGCTTTTCTTGGTATAGCGTGTACGCTTCTGTTAACAGCAATCCCCATCTGCCTCTTTCCGCTACTGATTTGTATAACTCGACTGCTGCTGTGCAGCTCCGCATCATTCCTGTACCGGTGGCGTGCATCTGTGCTAGGTTGTAGATTGCTAGGATGTGGCCTGACTGGGCTGCTAAGTTGTAGTATTTTGCGGCGAGGTTATAGTCGCGGCGGACTCCTATTCCGCTCACGTACATGTTTCCTAATTGTAACTGGCCGTCGACCCAGCCTGTTAAAATAATTTTATACATAATTTTAATTATAACTGCGGAAAATGGAATTGTTTTTTATACTATACCCAAGTAACTTGAAGTTAATTATGATTGGAAATTGTCTATGATTTTGGAATTTGAAAAGCAAATGAATTATTTCTGTTTCGATAAGCAGGAGATTGTAAAGATTGGCCAAAATTTTTTTTATTAATTTAGCAGTAAAAGTAATAAGGATTGAAAATCGACTTGGACTAAAGTCACAAGGGAATTTTTCCTGGCAAACTTTGTGGTTTAACTACGATTTGCTAACTATGATATTTTTGAAATGGAATTTAAATCGCAAATGAATTACTTTATAAATCCTGCATAAATGACCTGAGCTGATGTCTTGTAATTCGTAAGTATTTTCAAATTAAAATTCAGAACTACGATTCATTGTTTTAATTAATGAGAATTTCTTTCAAAATAGTGAGATATTTTAACTGACTGATAAAAGCATAGATATTTTATATACGTATATTTTAATATTTTTGGACCATCTGACCCAAGTGGATAATTCTTACAATAGTTGTAATGTAGCTAGTAAATTTAGTTTTTTTTAAGAATCGGAATTGATTCTTGTCTTTTCTGTCTGTCGGTTTTACAAGATATCTATTTTTAGGAGCAAGGTATACAGCTGAAATTTGGTAAGCATAGAGCTTTATCCACAAAGTCTATTGAATTTCGGGACAAAGTTATTCAAGTTTCAATAAAAGTACACTGGCAACTCAAACGCATAGAAACGACAATAAATATTACATAAAGCTAGAGATACCTTGTTATGGCAACCAATGAAATATTTAAGCACATCTGTAAAATGTAAAGTGGACTTTTTAACCAATCGGTTTTACTGTTTGAAACTCCTTTTTGTCTTTCGCCATTGTTGCACTAATCAATTCTGATTCTCAAAAAGTTGCCGCGTTTTTTGTCAAACTTTCAAATTAGATTCTGTTTCAACTTTGGACTTCCAAATAAAGATAAGCAGGTTCTTACTTGGGCCTGAACATCTCCTCTCTCAGCCAACATGGTGTAGTAGTCAAGAATATCAGAGTTCAGTACGTTACTCCCCCCAGCAGCACTACTCCCCCCACGCTGGTCCCCTTCCAACTCATCAAGCAACCGAACCCGTTGGATGGCAGGCCCGACACCAGCCTCACTGACCTCACTAGCAACGATCGAAGCAACGGTCCTGTACTGCTCCAGCGCCCGTTCGCAACTAGCCTGGACACCAATCCCACCCCAGTACCTGTAACCCAACGCCATACTGCTGAATGCCGACCCACTGATTGCCCCGAAAGTGTAGTGGAGCAACGCTTTAGCTGAGTTCAATGGCATGATCAATCCGTAAGCTGAGAGCAATCCCATCGCGAACTGGCTGTTTGGGTAGCCTAGTGCACTCAAGTTGGTGAACAGTTTGTATGCTTCTGGGATTGAGAACTGGATGCCGTGGTGGCCTAGTAAATGGGCGTAAGCTAGGAGTTCACGGGATTCGTGGTGGTGGGGACTGGCTTCGCGGATGTATTTGAACGCGGATGTTACGCTTGGGGTCTTGCCCACACTTGTTTTGATGTAGATTGAAGTGGATTGCAATGAGGGGGATAGATTTGGTGTTTCTGCGTTTTGTTCAGTTGACTCGCGTTTTTGTTGGGGTGGTGGTGGTGTAGGGAATAGGATTCGCATTGCTGTGTTGTAGTTTTCCAGGGCTGGAAAGAATCAGGTTTTAATTATTTTAGTTATAATTAGGACATTTGTGGGGTTTAAACGTAACTTGTAAGGTTTTTTTTTCAATTATAATTAAAGCTGGAAATGGCTTAAACGAAATGACTTGCTTTGGTTGGTTTTAGTTCTTTAATTGCTGGAATGAAAATAAATCTAAAATAGTTGAGATCTGTATCTCTTTTTCCTTAAAACGCAATTGAATTTACAGCTGTGATCATAAACTAAAAACCTAACCTAACCTGTCCTAAAACCCAACCTAACCTATACAAACATAACTTTTCTTACTTTAATTATAGCAAAGGGGTGATGTCACCTTAATCTTGAGGTCAGTCTAAAACGCTTGAAAGCCTTATTGACTAAAATATTTCTATTTTAGTTGTTCGTTGCAGAAAATTAAAGTTTACTTTGCCAGGAACAAAATGACAAAACATAATGGCTAAAAATATGTAGTAAAATCCTGAGGACTTCAAAAGCTAAAAGTTTGTCATGACAACAACTGTTTAACAACAATATTTAAATAACATGAAAATTTCAAAACAACAGCTGTCTACTGTAAACAAACAAATGTTTTCCCTAGAGTCTTTCATGAGACAAACACAAACCGCACAACAATAAAAAAAGGTCCTCTCCCTTACCCTCCGCCCTCCTCTTCAAATTATCACCCCCCTCCTCCCCCTCTTCTTCATAAGCCCACTCCCCAGGCAAGTCAGTGTTCCGCTTCCCCACACTCCCCCTGAACCCCGTCGTAGCTCCAATCGGGTCAACTGGACTCTGCTGGAACGAGTTGAATATCATGTTCTTGTCCAGCACAAATTTTAACCGTTTCGCGTCCTGGTTGTTGGCTGCCCTCCCTGCAGGCTCATCTGTCCCGTCGTCATCCTGCTTCGTTGCATCGTTGTCCGGTGAAGACGCGATGACTATCTGGATCGTTTGCTCTTCTTCTGGTGGTGGTTGTTGTTGTTGGCTTAACGGTGGCGATGGTTCGTCTTCGTCTGATTTCTTTTTTCCGAGGGCGTTCGTGAGTGAGAGGAGGAGTAACAGGAAGAGGAACCAGGATTTTGGGGTAGGCATTTTTTATTAAAGGAATTAAATTTTTGTTATTTAAACTGCTTGATGGTCCATTTAAAAAACTGGATTGTTTATGCAGATGATTGAAAAGTGAGTTGGAGTTGGGCTATTTGTTGAGGAAATCTAGAACTGGGAATTTGAACTGGTGGGATTCGCGGGGTTTTGTTTAGTGCTTGATGGGTGTCGGACTCTCGTCTTTGTTCACTTTTCTCGCGTTAGCTCTGGTGTGTGTGTGTGGAAAAAATGGGAAAATCAAGAGGCAACAAAAACTGCTGCTTTCAGGTTTTATGATTTATGTTTGCTTTGGAATATTGTGTAATTATTTAGTCAATTTCATAGCTGTTCGAAAATGTTGTCATGCAAAGTTTACTCACTCTCGTTTTAATTTGAAAGTCGTGTTGAAAAATTAAAACGGCAACAATTTAGCTAAATGTTACGCTCGTGGGTGATTCTTCTGAAAAGAGCCCATACTATTATTTAATAAGATGCGCTATATTCAATAATTCTTTTAAGTATGCCCATACAAGTAATGAATAAACACTTAAAGTATCCATAACGGTAAACCAAGTAGGGGACATAGTTCTTTATGCAAAACTGGGGACCGGTGAAATCAAAATCAGCTGATCTTATATGTGCTAAAACTGGAGGTGTACTATAAAAGTTGTCATGGGCGCTCCGGCATATTTTGTTTATCTAGCGCGATAGGGGGCGCATATAAGGGCGCTATAGTAACAAGGAAAAAATCTGTTTTTTTTTGGACAAACGCTTTGGAATTATCAAACGAATTCAACCAACGAACAATTAAGTTGGTGATTCTAAATCAAAAACTGCACCCAATGTGTTAACGGTAAACCAAGTAGGGGACATAGTTCTTTATGCAAAACTGGGGACCGGTGAAATCAAAATCAGCTGATCTTATATGTGCTCTCGAGGTGTACTATAAAAGTTGTCATGGGCGCTCCGCCATATTTTGTTTATCTAGCGCGATAGGGAGGCGCATATAAGGGCGCTATAATAACATGGACAAAATCTGTTTTTTTTTGGACAAACGCTTTGGAATTATCAAACGAATTCAACCAACGAACAATTAAGTTGGTGTTTCTAAATCAAAAACTGCACCCAATGTGCTCATTTTCCTGAGAATGTGATAGATGTATTCATGAATGGGACTGAATGAATTGCTACTATTATAGAGCCAAAAACCAAACCAGTATATATTCCATAAACCAAGAAACAAAGATCGCAGATTTAAAGACAAATTACAACGACGATAATGTCTACAAAGTTGTATAGTTTCATTAGATTCCATAAAAAGATGCGCAAATCTGAACCGTTCGTTTTACCAAACCAATTCATGCCCCTCTATGCTAAACCCAATAATGCGCTTTAAAAAAAATTAGAATCCATATTTTGAATAATGTCACGGTCAAAACATACAGCATAAAGATCTTTTTTCCATTAAAGCTTAAACGATGCGTGGGCCGCAAAAAGTATCATCGCATATTAATTATTTGAAAGTATCGCTTTCCAAAAACCACGTCCTTCGCCAAAACACAAACTTGCAAATAATAATAATATGCAGTTTAACCAACTTTATTATGCAACCAACTATTTACACAATCACGAGTTAACCAAATGTCATCCCAAAAAAATAGCTGTTTTTGTTTAACAATTACTTTATAATCACGACCTCAAGCAGTGTGATTTACTACTCAGCTATATATATTTTTTTTTACTTTTAGAAAGGATTGCCATTCCTTTTATTTTGACAATGAAATTCTTTTTACTCTCAAGTGTATATGCTTCAAGACCAAGTACTCTTCTTCCTTCCCTAATCAATCAGGATGACTTTATATTTTGACATGAACCACCAGCAAAGGATTTTTATAAAAGTAACATGTTCTGTGGCCAAAGTGCTAGCCAAAATGCGTATTAATTTGTCTGGAATTGTTCATTTTTCATCTGTATTAAACCAGATTTACCCATATAGACTATATAAAGCTATTTCAAGGACTCCTCACTCACCTGCGGGACCTACTACGATCCGGTAGAGTCCAACTTCAAAGGACGAAAATAAAATGTGTGACTTAGTTCAATGAAGACAGGAAAACATGCGACTAGACAAAAAAAACTCTCGTGGTCACAATGAAAAAAAAGCATTTGTTTAGGAATGTGATCAAAATAAAATATATTTTTTTAAAAATTCCTTTTAAAAGTAACAAATTTACGACTGATCCTTCAAGGCTGCATCGAATAATAAAAAAAAGGATCTCGCAAAAATTCATCCCTTCACAAAAGAATATAAAAACAAATAGAGTTAATTATTGAATTTTATTTAGGCTGCTTTTGATGTAGGGCTGCTTATGTTATCAGTTTTTCTACATGTAGTCTGTAACGTTCATTGGATTTGTTGGGGAAGTGTGCTCGTGCTCAATTTTTGTTCGATTGGGAGAGTATATGGAGTTTGGCAAAATGTCAGGATGGCGAAACAACTCTTTTTTTTATGTTAGACAACGTATTATCTGGTGTTCAACAAAACAATTTGAAGTTGCCTTTTGACTTACCTGATTGGGCAAAATTAATTAAACAAATTAATTATAAGTTGGGAAATCATAAATTGAGGTACAAATAAATTGGAAAAGTCCCGATATGTTTGCGTTTCTCCCTCCGTCATTTTCACTCGGAATACTTTGGAAAACATAAGACTTCAATTCAAACTATTTATCTCTAAAGGATTATTTTTTTCCAAATGTACTTCATAAAATGTTAAAATGGCGAAAATGATTTTTTTGCCGAGATTTCAGAAAATAACATTGACTTACTAATTGAGAAAATATTAATGAAAAAATTCTGCGATACTATAATTAAATTCATTTTAAAGATAATTTGTCCATTTCACATACTCATTATTTAAACTACTTGAAATTAAAATGTAGTTTAAAGAACTTTGCCACATGAAAATATTTCCAAAAACTTAAAAATAAAGAACTTAAAAAGTACTTCGACGAATTCGCCACTCCAACCCCTCGCCACTATATCTCACCACACACACACACAAATTCAGATAACAACATGTATGTTGATTAAAAACAAGTGTAGTTAAAAAAGGGCTCACATTACTACACGTAACTTTCACTTTTTTTTCAAAGAATCTCGTATACATCATCGCTTCCTACATTGAACAGGATCGTACGTAGCAGCAGAAGAAGGACTCACACTATAGGCACACAC